>SZWC01018790.1:0-21103 GCA_023375785.1 Penium margaritaceum | reverse complement strand
ATTATAAAACTCAATCTGAGGGTTCAGGAAATTCTATCTTCACAGGATCAACGGCTCACGGCAAATGAATAAATCAAGAGGAGCTCCATGGATACGGGGGGGGGGTTTCCGAAAGAACAACAAAGACTCGGAGTGACCGCACCCCAAGGACCTGCCGGCTTCTGACGGCAGATTGCCATCTCGCACTATTCACCGTACGAAGCGAACGGCAGCGCAAGTTGTGCCGGAGCTTCAAGATTTAAAGGAAGCGAGGCTCAATGCTATTACTCACTTGTTCCAAGGGGAGATGCTTTTACATATGACACTTGTACCCAGGAACTGGAGTTGGACTTGTACTTTATTTGAGTTATCGCATGCCAGGATTTCCTGATGAATGAGACATCTGTGTTGGAACTTCAGAGCTAAATTGCGATTGGTTGCGCTGTTCTTGATCTCAGTCAACTACGCTTTAACGATCTCAATTCTCAACAATGCGGCCATCCATTCCGACAGGCACCCAGGGCCACAAATGCACGACGGAAGAGGTAGTTCTTGTTTTGCTCTGTGTATTCCATGGTGTATAGATCAACCTTCTAAAATTGTAGTTCACCGGCAAGAAGAGGACAAAATTTCGTTTGAAATAGTGTGGTGTATGGAAACAAGTGGGCATGGGGAAATGGCTTCAATATGCTTATGTGAGCAATGTAGGCAGATTTTCATGAGGGTAGCATGGTATTGCAATGTAGGGAAGAGGAGCCACGAGTGGAGTTTCTTTTGTCCATGAGCTTAGCCAGGGCCTTCTTCTTCATGCAGTGAATAGCATGGTATGCAGAACGCTCCCCTGTCCATACCTCCACGATCTGTTGCAGAGCCTTGGAGGAGGTACATGGCTCCTTGGATACGGTGGGCTCGATATAGCATAACATCCACACGGCCTTTCTCGATGGGTCAATCTTCGTGCCGGTCCACCGTCCTTGGAAAATATGACAGTCACGTTACCAGTCTTCTTCTGCCAACACGCCTTCAACAGCCACACGTAACCTGCTTGCCTCAAATGCGCGCACCTGGCCTCCAGACGTGTCGGCTGACGAAGCTCACATCCATGTGTGCAGATGCAACATATTCCTGCACCACCTCGCAACAAGCATCAATGTTCCAGAGAGCATGTCCGCTGGGTAACTTGACTGACGCGTCCTTCCTAAGACGATTTTTGGGCTTGGTCCCCTTCTGCTCAACGAAGGCTTTCTGGTAGTCTGGCGGGGGAGGGGTTTGCTCAATAAAAGGCATAACAGAAATGTTAACAAGTGCAAAAGAGTAGAAGACAACAGTGTGCCAACCCGTGAAAGGACACCATTGTACCATACTTACATGGAGAATCAAGTCCAATCCAGTCATAACAAACGCCATGGCAATTTCCACGACTGCAACGCACCCGCAGCTGGGGGTAGAATGGCCTGATGCGTGAGCCGCCGTTCAGCCTCATCGGACAGTGGTATTCGCACTCAGGAGAGCATGGAGTGAGGTGCTCTTTGACTTGGAGGTGCTCAACCTAGCAAGCTCTCTCATAGTCATTGAAGAAAAATCTATTCGTGTACTCCTCGGAGACATGGGGTTCCTCCTCCTTGTTGAAGTTGGTTATGAACGTTTTTGGGAGTACGTAGAAGCTGAACAATGGGGGATCTATTGAATCCCCAGTGGATAGAGCATGTGGTAACATGCATGTTAATACATGCATACATACATTGTGCCCACCTAAGAGTCATCTTCATATCCATTACACCCACTTACCAGAGTTGAGAACGAGCTCAAGCGCCATGGTGAGCAGGAGCACCGACGGGATGGATTCTAAGTGAGCCAGCATGTTTGCCATGGCGTGCGAATGGCACACACGGTAAACTGAACAACCATGATGGAACGGGTCTGGAAGACCATGAATGAAAGACCGTGGTTGACCATGTGATGCAACATGGTCAACTGCAGATGCATGTCCCGTGATGCTCCTTATGGTCACCATCATTGGAATCATCGAAACAATAATACAATTCATTGATCTGTTCAATCGCATCTGAGAACCAGTCCAGGTGCCCGTTGGCAAATGCATGGGACTGAGATGCAGGCTGTGGTGGCACCAGACACCAACCGTCTGCCAACGTGGCATGCGTGTGGCACCCCGTATCATTGTCCTCCGTAGGATGCAACCCTCGTTCGGTTTCACAAAACGTGATTTGCCGACCATGCACGTGCGAGCTTCATGTTGCTGACGTACTGCTGACCGGATACCATCATTTTACAAAGATGAAAAGGGCCACCCCCATATTACGCATCGGGATTCAACAAATATAATGAACTTAATTGTGTTGGACCTGTAGTCTTTGGGTCGTGGACAAGTAAACATTAGCGACGACATTGCACTGGTCCTGTTGCCGGTCGAAAGCTGTACACGCGTGGAGGGAGGCTTTGCTCTCTCCCTTTGAATTCCACCTCATTGTTCTCTCAGTATCATACACGGTCTAGTATATCCTCTTCTACTGTAGGAGCCTCTGTTCGACCCATTGGTCTTGATGCACCAGGACTTTCTCTAAGTGTGTTCCATCCCAACTAAGTGTCCCAGTGCGCATAAGTTCCACAGCTCCCTTGACACTTCTGTCTCAGGCTATGTCATTGCATGATTTACAACGAGTGGAATTCCTACAATTCTACTAGAGCCTTTCACTATTTGGCAGGCTCACGAGGTAGCTGATCCTGACCTCCGAAATTTGGCCATGGAGTTTAGTGCTCTCAAAGAGCATGACTTCTACGTGCTATGGACCGTCCAAGAAGCCGCAAAGGTGTGTCAGCTCGTTGGTTCCTTTGGTGCAAGCTCAAGCCAGACGGAAAAAACTGACCAGTACAATGCTCACCTGAAGGCGAAAAGGTTCTGTCAGATCCTAGGAATTGACACCAATGAGATGTTCACTGCAGTCGGGCAGCACACAACTGTCTGTGCACTTGTTGAACAGCATGTTGGATGTCAACAATGTGTTTCAACACGTTGGATGTCAAAAACGTGTTTCTCCATGGTCGCCTTGACAACTGGATTTATGGGGTGCAACCAGAAGGCTTCAATGAAGGCACGAACAAGGTCTAGCAACTCCAGGAGGCTATCTATGGCCTCAAGCAGTCACCGTGCTGTGGAACATCGAGATCTCATCCACTTGCAAGAGAGGTGGCCATCACCACAGAACAGTTGAACCCACACTAATTTTGAGTGCTCTGTCAGAGCCCCTTGTAGCCATCCTTCTCTATGCCATTGACCTTCTTATTTCCTCTCCTAGTCCAAATGTTGTACAGGCAAGATGAAGGACTTGGATCCAGGTGGCGTGTTTCTGGGCGTGGAGCTGGAGCAACCATTAGCTCCTTACTCTGGTTGTGCATCATGTTGTTCATGTTTGTAGTCTTGGTGAGCGCTTTGCCTCCTTGTTGGCCAAGGTTCCTACTGAATCATCACTGATGATCACTTTAGGAAAGCACCTGTTAAAGTAACCTGATCCATCACAGTTCAGGGAGCCTGTCGATGCCATTAGTTACTTGAGCGTAGCCGGGTCCCTTATATACCCAGCCATCACAACTTGAGTGGATGTTCCAATCTTGGTCAACTTAGTGGCTTGGTTCTCGTGGCAACCCCGCCGGAGGTATCTTACGATGGCTCTGCGTGTGATTCGCTAAGTGCTCTCTACATCACGTGTCGGGCTGTTCTATCACGCACAACCCTATGTGGTTGTTGATGGCTACATTGACAGTGACTAGGCGCATGGCACAAATGCACGCACTTGCAGCAGTTACATCTTTCTTGTTCACAGAACAAGAATGGAACAATGGAATGTGCTACTTGTAGCTCCAGTGAGGCCAAGAACGTGGCACTTGGCGCAGGTGCATGCAAAAGTGTGTGGCTTTGCCACGTGTTGCAATGGTTGTGTGTGCTTATCTGTTGCATCACTTTGCGCTGTGACAACCAGAGCACTAAAGTGATAGCTGAGCAGAACAGCATGGGTCATTCTCACACAAATAAAAACAACATTGAGCAACACTTTACATGCGAGCGCATTGCTCAGGTTTTCTGGGTTGATTCTTGTCAACAATGTGCAGACTTTCTCACCAAGGCACTTAGCAGTGGCATTTTTAGGGCCGCTGTGCATACTGTTTCTCTGCTGTTTACTCGTGATGCTCCGCAATGACGTTGCTTTGGTCCTCCTTCACTTTCAATTTTTTTTTCCTTTGCGGCATTGGTGTCTGTGAGTCTCTATCTCAACTATGTGTGGTCTATTTCGTCTGTGGGTCATGGGAGAGTGTTGTTGATGGGATGTGAACACACAATTGACCTCTTGACTCTGCCCACACACACACAATGTCACTCCATGTGATTGACTTGGAGTGAATCTCTTGGATGCAGCATCGTCATATGCCAAATGGATTATCCACTTATGGTGAATCGGTGAGGTGCAATCGTGGCACGTACTGTATCCAGTATGGACATGTCTGAGAGCTTAGGGGCTGCAATCAGTACACCTTGCTTGCTTTCCTTTTAGCAAAACATTAAGCAACACTTGGTAGAGTGCATGCACCCACATACACTCGTGGATGATGTTGTTGACTGGTTTCTAGTTGTTCATGCTCAATTGAGGCCTTTCCATGGTGTGGACGGGTTGTTGATCATACATTCCGGACCACACGTCTGGTTTTTTCCGGCGTGTGAGAAGACAATTTGGGCTTGCTGCCAACAGGTCTGGTTTTATCCCGAGGTGGCAGCAGAGCCCCACGTAATTATTCTGCGTGGCTGGCCCAATTGACCGGTTCCTATCACCTTGATTGCTAGTGGCAGTGCCGATTGCTCCATCGTCTCTACTTGTCATGCAGGTTAAGCAGTCATCACTAACTACCCACAGGCCACACATGATTGCTGGTTGTGAGGGCCAAGAGATATGGTGGATTGAAATGCATGATGATCATTCAGTGCCAGACATTATGTACGCCTGCTCACTTAATGAGATGAGCAAACTGGCATGGAGCTGGACACAAGAACTAGACATGTATGCTACATACGCTTGTGGCCAATGGAAATCCTTTATCTTTCATGATTGTGTGGCCAATTGATATTGTCATGGGTTGCTTATCCCTAGGAGCCGTGTTGTCTAGCTATCTGGATAGCAGAACAAGTAGCCCCCGCCGGACTATCAGCCCGGTTGGTCTGGATTGACCTTGTGGGTGGCGTCAAGGCCAAACGTAAGGCCATATTGTGGCTGGCCTCATAAACCATGACAACTCTCTCACAGGTTACTCACTTGTGCCCAAGTGCCTCTTTACTAAGGCATTCGAATCACTCATGTTCCATGGCGTGAGTGCCACACAAGCTGATCCTTCTTATGCTTCCTACCTCACAGCTTTTCATTCTCCCTTCACTACAAGCAGTGCTGGATGCTCAGCTTTGAGAGGGAAAATTTACACTCAGGAGGTAAGACGGTTCTGCAACAGAATGTGAATGTTAGCCAAACTAACCAAAAAAATGAACTGATGTAGGAGACCTCTTCCAATATGATTTAAGCCCTCACATCCGTGCGGCTTGTTACTCTGTTTAGCATCAAATCAAGATGTTCCAGTATTTTCTAGCAAGTGGCAGTTTCTTGGTAAACCCTGCCAGATGATAGACATCCCCAAACCCAGACATTGCTTGGTTTTTCCTTAAATTCTGACCACAAGAAATAAGCATGTTATAAACACAGTTGTGAATTCAGACTCAACTACACAAATCGCAATACAGAGTTCAGAAAACTTGAACCCAGGCACAATCTACGGTACTCAAAACAATCTCTTGTAAAAGCTAGAAACATGAGCAACGGTTGACGTTGTCCATGGAGTTGACCGCACATTACAGCCACGTGGGAGTCTCCAGAAGAAGGAACTGGAGCCGTGTGTCTCACCATGGTGCAACGTCCCCGTGACACCCGGCGCCCATCATTTTTGGCGTCTGCTGAGTTAGTCGTCTTCACAAAAATGTGAACCAATCAAGAGGTCACTGTGAAAATCAGCAAAAGGTATGTGCAGATAGGATACTATCCAATGACTCGCAAGCTCCGGTGCACATACACGAGCATAGGCCATACATCAAGAATACATGTGACATGTCATGCTCCTCCATGCCCAAAATCTCCTAGCATCCCATGTTCCTATAGCCCAAAAAAAACGTAGTGCACAAGAAGGGTGAGGGCTTAAAGGTGGTTTCATGTCTAAAATCCAAGCTCTTGAGGGAGGCATCCACCTCCTTCATAAACTCACCGTCCCGAACAGACTGAAAGCGTTGAAGGGAACGATAATGCATGCACTTGGTGGTGAGAAGCCACTCATGAATTTCAGGAGTTTTGCCACTCATCTGCTGTTGGAAAAAACCTCATAAAAAATGAGAGCAGTCATTAGTGAGGCTTAGGTTGCAGGCATCGCTCCACAACAGACTCGACCTCAAAGCTCCAAGTGGAAAGCTCGAGCAAGTTTGAGATCTTGGAAGAGGAGACAGGGAGTAAAACCAGTGCATCTTTCCCTGAGGCCAATAGATGCACTTTGTTTTATAGGTCCAGTGAAAAGTGGCTGGATCAAGGCCGATTGCAGGTTACATGCAGAGGTGGCGGTGCATGAGGTGGGTATGTTCTGACAGAGTGCTCATGAAAAAGACATCTGTCCTGCCAGAAGGACAGAGTGAGGACATAGAAGATAGACACTTGACGAACCACAAGTTTTTAGATCACCATCACATGACCACACGGACGGAGAGAGACTGTGCCAACACCATGGAATTGCAGGACTTCCATGCTCATGTGGTCAAGAGCAGTGATGGGAAGAAGGTTGAGCTCTATGCCAGGCAAACATTACATACTGGCCACGTAGACATCACCAAAAGGACCTTGGAAAAGGACAACATTGACGCTAAAAACAGGAAACACATGGACGGAACTAGTCCGGACACTATGGACTTCGGCAACTGGGCCAAGCATATAAAGCACCTGGTGACAGAATGTCATGAGATGTCTAGCGCAAGATTCTGAGATTCTGAGGTCACGGAAAGACGCGTTACTTTGTATTGAGTGACCTAACAAGATGCTGGCATTGTGGGCTGCATAGAGGAATTGAATGTAAAGCGGACCTGCCAGTAATCAAGCTAGGAAACATCAACTAGGATAGGGCTGGAACACGATGGGAATCCATGGGAGGGCCACAAAGATGAGTAATATCGGTCTGAAAACTCACTGTGACCTCTTGACTGGCAGAAANACAAGCTGTCCTTTCCTCGGGCGGAGAGATGCCAAGGCAGGGAGCAATGAAATGCTCCAAATTGCGATTGCAATCAAAGGGCCCAAGGGAAGGGAAGTACTACGGTATGGCTATGCTAGAGGGAGGCGCAAAGGGCTAGCCAAAATGTGATGATGGAGATGACTACGCTGGATGAGGAGTCCATGCAGTAATGGGCCCGACACAAGAAGAAGTTGGAGGAGGATCCCGGGACCTTGTCACAATCGCTAGTGCATTGCTATAGGAGGCTGTTGACAAAGTGAAGGAAGCACAAACATTAAAGATACTGGTGATTGTTTTGATTCCGATGTGCTACTCACACTCAGTGCATGGTAGCGACGATGGGAGATTCATGAAGGGGACTTGCAAACCAGCCATAACCTGGCTGGCCATAGTTGTAGGAGGTGAGGGAACTGCCACTGGATGAGGTGCTACTGGTGCTGTTGGTCATTCCATTTCTTCTTCTTCCTATGCCCACCTCTTTGGTGGAAGGCACTCTTGGTGGCTCCGAAAGTACCAAGGGCTCTAGAAAGTGGAGACGTGGGAGAAGCATAGTCTTTTGCTTCCAATGCTTACGTGTCTTTAGGCTATATGCCTGTGTCCTAAATTTCCTCCTCCCACTACAAGAAACATGCATAAAACAAAGACCTTGATATGCCCTGAGAATTTATGAGTTTCAAGGTCAAAGTAGACAAGGATCCTCAAGTAGTCGGAGACAACAACATTCTTGATGGTGGAAAGGGTGGCAAGTGACGGCAGACCAGCCTTGCCAAGCTGATGCAAGTTATCCTACGCGTGGCACCAATCGCCAGTGCAAAAACTTGGAGTCACTCATCCTGAGGTTGTTCAAGTCCTTCGGGAAACCGCTGGTGGCTGCCTGACTAGAGGCACCGTAAGGCTGGATGAAGGTTTTTTAGGCCTCATGCCGGTCAGGGTCAATGCTAATAGTAGGATCACCCGTGATAGGCACGGGATCTGTGCTATTTGTGTTTGGTGTAGCAAATATGGGGGTCCTATCTGCACCAAACGACTGTTCGAGGATTGGGGAGCCATGATTCAAAGTGTGTTGGGGCTAGAAGCTCTAACCCTAAGCCCATAGCTGGATCAACAGCTCTCAAGAAGTGTAATGCCCCACCTTCAGCCAGGTCGGGTGTGTCTCCAAATCTTCCGGTCTGCATTGGGTATTGGCCAAAGCACCCTACTGCACTTTGATATTCAATCAAATTGTTTTTACCTTGGTTGAAATTCGTTGAAAATGAAACTTACATTGATTCTAAAGGCTGTGAAAAATCATTCAATTGTTTGACATTCAAATTCAATACGCCAATGTTCACTAATTCGTTCTTGCAACCCTGGATTTTATGTTCATTATTTCTGGCTGATTCTGTTTCATGTGCAAAAATCTGTACCGAATATTTTGTGGCCTCCTGTTTCGCACTTCAGCCTTGGCAACAGTCTCCTTGCCAGCCATGTCGTGAACCTCCTCGTCAGACTCGCTTGCATCCTCGGCTGCGAGTGAGGCTGACATAGAGGCACGATTGCTGGTCATAGAGGTGACTCAAAGCGTTTGTTGAAATGGGAAAATCGAACCGGATGTCTCATCCAATTCAAAGTTACCAGTCTACATTTACGATGAATGAAAGGGAAAATGAAAAAAAAAAGTGTAAAAGTGTAATTTTTTTGTCGAAATGTAGCGGGAGGGCCGGTTCGGCCCTTCCTCCTTGCTGAAGCGAGGGGTGGTTGCGCACCACCCCTCACGTCAGCAAGGGCTGGCCAGCGGCCAGCACTTCGCTGGCCGCCGGCCAGAACGCTACCGGCTGGCTAGACGGCCGGCGGCCGGCCAAGCGACTGGCCGGCCAGCCGCCAGCCGCCGATCGCGGCCCCAGCCCGATCGGCAGCTGAGGGGCCACGAGGACCTCAAGGGTGAGGCCTCATGCCCTCGCCCAACCTGGCCCTCCTTGCAAACGAGCAAGCGAGGACGAGGGATAGGGGGAGCGAGGGTGAGGACGAGAGAGCTGGCACGAAATCGCCAGCGTGCCTCGCACGTGATGATTTCGTGCCAGAACGGCAAAACGCACATCGAAGTTCGTTCGCGACAAACTTTGACATAAAACAAACGAAATAACTCGTACGAACACACGAGTTTGAGGTAAAAACCCCTGGTTTGGGTCCCAAAACCAGGGGTTTGGTTAAAAACGGAAATGGGCCTCCGAAGACTCGAAATATTTGAGTCTCCCTACTCTGGGTCGTTGATAACGATTGCCCCTTAGTCCTACAAAGGGGGTAAACCCCTGACGCGGACTGAGAACACCATTCTACGAACTCCGACGACAACTTCAGAGCAGGAGCTGGAGACTCGACCCGTTACAGTGGTTCTCAGAGCCAGATGACCCTCACGACCAAGAGTTCGACGGAAACAGCGGCTACGACAGATAAAACGCCACCGGCAGCTGCAAGCAGCAGCAGAAACGTCAAAAGGGACTACGGCATCTACACCTAATGGATTAAACCGCCGTTAAGTGCGTTAGAGAGCTGAAAAAGAGCTCTACTTGGGAGAGCCTCTTTCTTCCAATCTCTCCTCACCTCCAGGGGACCTAAGGGATTTTTGTGGGGTGGGATGGGGAGTGCCCACCCCCAAACTACCAAGTTTTCCCCTCTTTTCAATGTTCCCTCCTTCTCTCCTTCAACCAAGAATTGGGACAGCACTTCGTCCCAAGGCCAGGGGCTCTCAAAGCTTGATGAAGCCATAAAAAGAGGGAGGAAGACACCTTGGGGACTTTTGGCGGCTCCCCCAACGCTGCTGGCTCAAGGAGGACGCCGCCAAGGGGCGCGAAATGCGTAAAGAAGACTGAAGAGGAGGCCAAGGAAGACAAGAAGACAGGGAGAAGATAAGAAGTTACAAGAAGGATTGGAGGAGTTGCTAGGAATTGTATAATTCATCTCCCATTCTTTACCCTAGCTTTGTGAGCGGTACTCACACTTCTTGTCAATTCCTTGTATTGTAATCTTCTGTTTTCCCTAGAATATAGTCGCTACCAATTGCCGTGAGTCACGACTTAGGATGTCTAGTTTCAAAACCCACAACCTTGCGCAGACGTGGCAGCCTAGGAACATAGAAAATTAATTTACAATTGTCTCACCGATTGTGAGAGCAAGGGGTTTGTGGGAGGCGATTCCTCCTCGTTGTGGGGTGATCCTCACAACGACCTTCACGTGCTCGATTGCACGAATGATGAGATGGCAAGTGCCGGACCTTCCAAGACCAACAAGGGCAAGGTGGTGACAGCCTCACCACGAGCTATCGACTGACTCCAAGTTTTGGGAGCCGCCGTCGCGAGCACGGTTGCTAACCCAAAGGCATCCATACCGCCTAAGGCAACCGTACCGCCTAAGGCAACCAACGCCAACCTCGGCGATACCAAGAAGTCTGCGGAGGCCAAAAAGGTGCTTGACGAGCACGTCGACGCGAATGTGGGCGACCCCCATGCGACAGACGACGCAATGGAGGAGGATCTCCCGGAGGGGGACCCCGACAAAGAGCACGATGCCGACAATGGCGAAGGCGATGAGGATCATGACCATCGCCATCGTCGTGCGGCAAACTCGAGTCGATTGCTCGAGAAGGGCAAGGCACCCGCCGGATCGACTAAAGCTGCCGATGGCAGCGAGACTACTGAGAGCAGCAAGGGCGCTGAAAGAAACCACACGGGAAGTTCCCGTGAGAACGAGCCAGACGGCGTTGCCACAAAGGCAATTTGCGATGACTGTCGTAGGCTCGCAGAGTTTGCTGCTAAGGTGGCAGGCCGACTCAGGATCACCACCGATGGTGAAGATACGACACCACTCCAAGGAATGGGGGCAGACCCCTCTTCCTATGATGTGACCACAATGGGACAAGGCAGCGGCCACTCGAGCGTCGTCGTCGACGACAGTCTCCTCCGAAAGGTGGGACTCCTTGTAGGCGTGTACGCGAATCATACCCTCTTGCAATGGGTAAGGGTGCACAGATAACGCGAGGCCCTAGAGGCTACCGCCGATGCTCTGATGACATCAGAGCTCAAGTTCGCATTTGCCAACCTGGTAGCCCACGTCGGGCAGAGCATCACATACCTCGATCGTGATCGCCAGCTGCAGCGCTTGGCCGCCCATGAGGCAAGCCGCCGATGCAACGACCTCGACAAGGCGTTGTAGAGCATGACCCAGATGCGAATGCAGCTGCAAGTGCAGCATGCTGCGGCTGTGGATGCCACTGCCAGTGGCAGCAACGGCATGCCTACCTCGACGACTTCGGGGTCGGTCATGAACACGTCCTTCCTCCACAATGTGGAGATCTTCCGGAAGGGCGTGAAGCTGACCGACTGGCTGAATTGCATGGAGCACGTTCTACGCATCCACAAGGCTCCACTCAGCCAGTGGGGCGACCTTGCCATGACGTGGCTTGAAGAAAAACTCTTCAAGTATATGGTAAAGGAGTGGACTGCGCAACATCCGCACCTCGAGTGGCAGCCCATGCCGTGGGAGGCCTTCTGCGCGATCATGCACAAGAAGTGCACCCAACGTGAGGAGGCGCAGCACGCCTTCCACAAGATCAAGGACTTGAGGCAGCTTGGCAGCTCGCTCAAATCCTACTTGAGCGAGTCCGCCGCACTCGTGGAGGAAGTCGAAAGCTTCGCGGAGGGCGATGGGACTCAGACCTTCAAGTACCCGGAGTGCATGCTGCTGGAGTACTTACGTGATGGTCTTGCCAGCGGGAAGCTGAAGGACAAGACCACCACGAGAGCCACTGGCCAAGCTTGGACAAGCTGGAGGGTATTGTGCGACTACATGAGCGAAGTGTCTTCGGCGAACCCAAAGCACTACTCTGATGCACGGCCAAACGCACGTGCACAGCAAGGACGCGACATGCGCATGGACGTTGCAGGGGCTTGTGTGTCAGCTAGACAGCAAGGCCAAGGACAAGCAGCCCACAAAGCCTCTAGCCAAGAAGGCTGGTGGATACAAGGGCCCCAACAACAAGAGCAGCCGCGAGAATGACGAGCTGCAGGCAGCGCGTGAGCGTCGCAACGCATCCTTTCGCGAAGGGCTCTACCACAACTGCATGCAGCCGGGCCACTTTAGGGCTCAGTGCCCTCAGGCTGCTGGTGGTGGACAAGAGGCCATGGCGTTAGCTGCAACAGCAGCACCTCGTGGGGATGGTGCATCAGGAGGTCGCGGACAGGGCCGTGGGCAGGGTCGCGGTCACGGCAATCGGCCCGACCGTGGTAACGGACAGGGCCATGGGGCGGGTTTTCCCCACCCCTGAGTGATGTTAGTGGGGACCACTCAGGGGTAAAACTAGATCACGAGTGTGGGTTCATGTTTTCAGATGAGGATGTTAAACAATTTGAGTTTTTGACGAGTTCAAATTTCTCTGTTGTTTTCTCTCCTCTTGTTGAACCGCATTCTACACTTGCAGACTGACATTGCCCACTAATCCTTGAATCTCCGGACGAGATGCATGATCGTACATGCTTAGTGGTGGTGACACCGACCACTATGCAAGAGTTGTGTGACGCAGTGATTGAAGCAAACGCCCTCAAAGCAATGAGTTCAATCACGTTCGCAGTACCTTTAGTCGATGATTTTTACCCAGTCAAATTGAAAGACTGGAAGGTGCTAGCTAGATTCACACGTGCCCACAAGATGTGGACTCGACTGGGTGAATCATGGGAGTTGCGACGCCCGTCGTACAGATTTCGTGTTTATCACAAACTCGGCTTGTCGTCGTCGAGTCTGTTCACTCGGAAGAGTGGAGGCAACATGACGATGTAGTTCAAAGGATACCTAGCTGGTGCTCCCGTAAACATACTTGCTGACACTGGAGGAGACAACTCTTTTGTTAGCTTTGGCTTTACCCGACAGGTTGGCCTGAAGTATGAGCCATGGAATGGCGCAGTTGTTGTCGGTGACAACCGTACGCTACTCGTGATCGGTACTTGTAAAGTGAAAATTTGTATTCAAGGGTACACACAGAGTATCACGTTGAAGGTACTCAACCTTCTTGACCCGTTTAACGTGGTGCTAGGCGATCCCTGGCTCCGTGAGGACAAGGCTCTAATGTGCTTTGAATCAAAGCGTTTGATCCTTCGAAAAGGACAGTGCCGCTTTACGTTGATTCCGAGTACAGAACTATCACCAACTTGACTCAAACTCCATGCCAACTTGTCTACGATGCAGGTCAAGACACGTATTCGACAAGGTTGTCGATGTTTCTTGGCTCAGCTACAAAAAGTGGAGGACGACGTGAAGGAAGACACACCACAAGAGATCAGATCTCTATTGGCGGATTTCTCGGATGTATTCCAAGACCCACCGGCTGGGCTTCCACCAGAAAGACACATGGGTCACACGATTCTGCTGTAACCAGAGGTGACTCCTCCGTTCAAACCCAGGTATCACCTTAGTCCAGTAGAAAGGCGAGAGGTTGAACGCCAAATCAAAGAGTACCTTGCAAAAGGGTGGATCGAGCCCAGTAGCTCGCCATACGGTGCGCCGATCCTTTTTGTGAATAAAAAGGACAGTTGTTTACGCATGTGCGTGGATTACTGAGCGTTGAACAAGCTGATGGTGAAAAATTGATTCCCCTTACCGCGGATCCAGGACCTTTTTGACCAACTCCAAGGCCCAAAAGTATTTTCGTCCTTGGATTTGTCTCAAGGGTACCATCAAATCCGCATCACAGAAGATGATGTGCCCAAAACCGCATTTCAAACGCACGTGGGACACTATCAGTTTCGAGTGTTATGCTTCGGACTTACAAATGTCCCGGCAACCTTCCACAAAGAAATGAACCGAACGTTCGCCAAACAACTCAGTCAGTCTGTCTTGGTTTACTTGGATGACATCCTGGTTTTCTCCAAATCAATGGAAGAGTACATAGAACATCTGCGTGAAGTTCTCACAATCCTGTGGGAACAGAAGTTCAATGCAAAAGTGAGCAAGTGCAAGTTTGCACAAGAGGAGCTCAAATACCTTAGACACATCGTCGGCAAGGACAGCATCCGTGTCGACCCACGAAAGGTCCAAGCCGTTCTGGACTGGCCACGCCCCAAAAATGTTGGGCAGATTTGGTCTTTCCTTGGCCTTGGAAACTACTTTCGACGGTTTTTGCAAGGGTATTTGACTCTGGTAGCACCGCTAACCAGGCCCATGCGAAAAGATGTGCGTTGGGAATGGACACTTGATTGCGAGAACGCTTTTCTCAAATTCAAAGAGCTTCTATCCATGGCGCCCGTCCTAGCTCTTCCGGATCCATCGCAACCGTGGGAGGTTCGATGTGATGCATCAATAGTAGGACTTGGAGTCGTCCTCATGCAAAACGGTCACCCAGTTGCGTATGAGAGCCGGAAACTCATCCCGCGGAAACGCGATACATGACTGGGGATCAAGAGCTCCTTGCGGTAGTACACGCTTTCAAGATGTGGTGTTGCTACCTCGAGGGTGCTGAAGGGGGTGTGACGGTCGTGACCGACCATAATCCATTGGTGTTTTTCCAAACACAACCGAACCTGTCAAGACGACAGGCGCATTGGAGCGAATACCTGAGCCGATTCTCAATCACATGGGAATATCGGCGAGGACGCATCAATGTGGCCGATCCACTAAGCCGACAGCCTGTGGAAGTTAAAGCGACCACCGAGGTCGGTGGGTGTTTTATGGCCATTACAATAGCAACAGTACAATCACCAGATCCCCCTGCACCTCTACGGAAACCACCACGAGAGATCATCCATTACAACGGTTTTGTAAACAAGATCCGCATAGGATACTGTGTGGATTCTTGGTTTCAAGACTCTCAAAATCTGGACGAGTACGTCTTGGTGGAGGCCGTAGGAATATTTTGACACGGAGAACAAGTTGTTGTGCCAAACCCGGGAGACCTTTGAGAAAAGGTTATCTCCCAGTTCTAGGTTCCGCCGGTCGCAGGTCATGTGGGACCCCGAAAGACCGGACAGGCACTCTCGGACCACTATTGGTGGCCAGGATGGAGTGTCGATGTCTGTAAGTATTGCATGACATGCGACCCATGTCTTCGGAATGAGACTAGTAACAAGAAGCCTGCTGGATTCCTCCAACAGCTCTCCATCCCTGGGACTCCATGGGAGTGCGTCAGCATGGACTTCATTACTGGTCTTCCGGACACGGCCCGTGGCCACGATGGAATACTAATGGCTGTGGATATTTTTACGAAGATGACACACTTCATTTCTACAACCACTGACGTGAACACAGAGGAGACCGCTCGTCTCTTCTTTGAGGGTGTCGTAAAGTACCACGGCTTGCCGTTGTGCATTATCTCCGATCGAGATCAAAAATTTAGTAGTAAGTTTTGGCAAAAGATGCACGAGTACTTCAGCAGTGAGTAACAAATGTGAACAGCATTTCACCCTCAAACTGACTGAAAAACAGAGCAAATGAATCGCACTCTAGAGCAGATGCTCCGCATGTACGTGGACCCTGCATGATTGAGACAAATTCCTAGCACTGGTGGAGTTTGCGCTGAACAACTCGGTGAACGAGTCCACACAGTTCACACCATTCGTGTTGAACAGTGGTCGGCATCCAGTGGTACCCTCTTTATTGGTGAAGAATGGGATTGCAGAAGGGCAGGTTCCCTCCGCTCAAGCCTTTGCCGAGCGCATCGAATCCTTGTTATCGGAGGCGAAGGGTCACCTTCAAGCAGCTCGGCAGCGACAAAAGGCATATGCCGACAAAGGTCACTGGGAGGTCTCGTTTGACATCGGTGACAAAGTGCTACTTAGCACTAAAAACCTTCGGCTTTTGTCGCCAGGGGCAAGAAAACTTCTACCGAAGTGGATTGGGTCGTTACCCATTGTGGCACGCATCTGGCCAGTGGCATACCGATTGCTACTTCCGCCAAGTATGAAGATACATGACGTGTTTCATGTGAGCCTGCTGGCTCAATACACGGCAGACGGAACCGTTCAGCAACCGCCAGCAGTCCTTGCTGCCGACGGCCAATGCGATCTCCTTTGCCTACTCCAGCACCGAGCGTGTACTCTTTGGTCACGCGTTGTTAGGGTGTACCTCGTTCATTGGGCCGGTTGTGGACCTGAACATGATTCATGGGAGCCCGAATATTGGTTGCCCACAGGGGTGGAGCGAGCTTGCAGCTCTCACAGATCGATGCGTGGCAGGAGATACCACCTGAACGCGGAAAAAGTGAACAACATTCCCACAAGAAAGCATTCATAGACAGCGACCATAGGAGGTTGGGGACGCCCAACATGGTTGGGGACGCTCCAGCCTAAAGGGGGGAGGCCGCTAGCCGTGCTGACCTACAAGCTGCAGGCTACGTCCAAGTACCATGCACGTGTTCATGTCTAGCTGATGATTGAAATTATTAATTTTCTTTCACAATGTTGATGAATCACTGATTGACAATCCTACTTGTTGTTCATGAACCGGGACGGTTCATAATAAGTGGGGAGGAATGTAGCGGGAGGGCCAGTTCGGCCCTCCCTCCTCGCTAAAGCGAGGGGTGGTTGCGCACCACCCCTCGCGTCAGCGAGGGCTGGCCGGCGGCCAGCACTTCGCTGGCCGCCGGCCAGCTCGCTGCCGGCCGGCTAGACGGCCGGCGGCCGGCCAAGCGACCGGCCGGCCACCGGCCGGCCAGCCGCCAGCCGCCGATCTCGGCCCCAGCCCGATCGGCGGCTGAGGGGCCACGAGGGCCTCAAGGGTGAGGCCTCGTGGCCTCGTGGCCTCGTGCCCTCCTGGCCCCCTGGCCCTCCTTGCAAATGAGCAAGCGACGAGGACGAGGGATAGGGGGAGCGAGGGTGAGGACAAGAGAGCTGGTGCGAAATCGCCAGCGTGCCTCGCACGTGATGATTTTGTGCCAGAACGGCAAAACGTAAATCGAAGTTCGTTTGCGACAAAATTTGACATAAGATAAGCGAAATAACTCGTGCAAACACACGAGTTTGAGGTAAAAACCCCCGGTTTGGGTCCCAAAACCAGGGGTTTGGTTAAGAACGGAAATGGGCCTCCAGAGACTCCAAGTATTCGAGTCTCCCTGCTCTGGGTCATTGATGACAATTGCCCCTCAATCCTGCGAAGGGGGTAAACCCCTGACGCGGACTGAGAACGCCATTCTGCAAACTCCGATGACGACTTCAGGAGCAGGAGCTGGAGACTCGACCCGTTACACAAAATAGATTATGCATCAAGTCAATATTCTAAACTAAAGTGCAGTAGGGTACTGAGCGACCCTAGGACACTGGAGATGTGCTGTTGATGGTGCAAATTCTGGGCTACTATTTGGACTTTGGCTGAGAGCATGGAGCCAGGCTGGCCAGGGAGAAGTGGCTAGACAGAGGTGGCGGTCAAAGAACATAGTGAGGTGGCCAGAATTTCCCACAGGTTATCAACTTGCTCTTTAAGGATGGGGACACAGTCAACTGGTGGCAGGGTTGTGCTTTGTGTCGTAGAAGCTGAGGTAGACTGTGTCACGTCAATGGTGCCAGATCTGAGCATGATGGTGGGAGGCAAAGTGTGTTGTCACCACTAAAGAGCTTGCTATTGCTATTGTTGCTGTTGCTGATTCTGCTCTTGAATTCTCTGGTGCTACTAGATATGAGGTTAATGATGAGAGTGCAATACGCCCTGTGCTCCCTGTTTCACATGATTTCTCAGGACCGTCCACGGGGTAAAACTAAAACACATGCACACCCATGGCACAACAGGAATGCCTCGATTTTAGAAGCGACAAGAAAACTCAACATTGGAGAGGTTCCTGTTGTTGCTCGACATGGAGTCATCACTCCATCGCATAATTTTGATCAAGCAGAAACATCCTTGTGAACAAAAAGGTGACAGCGGAACCACACAAGTACCCTATCCACGCATATGGATTCTGGAATCCCCCGGGTAAACCTTCCGCAAACCCCTCCCTCCTGAGTCCCAACAGCATCTGGTACAGGTCTTTATTAATGCGAGCATATTGGCTGGTGCGTCATTCCACCGCATAAGGTGTCGCTTTGAAAGGTAATGGTGGATTTGATATGTTTGCTAAGCCCAAGGGATGAGACTGGCTGTCATTTTGACAGAGTTGTGCCATTTGCTGCAAACCCTACCGCTGTTGTTTGGTTTACCTGGAGAGGGTCTTGGACTACTTGCTGCTGATCCTCAATCACAGAATTGTTTACTGCAAGGTAAAGAATTCTGCTCGTCGCTGGGTACTATCGTTTTGTTCATCGCTGTCACCGCAAGGCCTACGATCCTTTGGATGGAGGAGAAGTTCTGAAATCTTGTGCGAAGTTGTTGCCTTGGAGTAAAGTTGTCAGCTTCCCCTTCATTTACACTACGCTCTGATATCTAGTGTTATGTCAAGTGGAACATGGAAGGCTTGCAAGGAGAAGGTGCTATGTAAAAGACTATTCAAGGAATTGGGAAATCTAGATATGATATAATTAGCAGAAATTGTACTTCCATGAAAAGTATTGGAACCATCGAGCACATGTTAGAACAAAAATGAGGCAAATTTAGGGTCTTGGGTGCTCGAGTAAAGCAACATGTGGGACACCGGAACGTGAGTGAATGCTTGAAAAACCCTGGGGCGTGGGGGAGTCAGAAGTTTTCCTGAATATCATGGTGCACCTTTATAAAAGTCTAGCTCTGTCTAGAAGTTGACCAAAAAGTCTTGAAATGTCAATACGGTTCACGGCAGATCTGTTGAAACCTCTGGAAAGTGATCGATTGTATCAGATCATTCTGGAATGGAACACCGGAGGTTAGGGCAGGTGGCCAAACCACCCTTGGCCAGTCAGTGTAAAATGCCAAAGGTGGGCCAAGAATGAAAGGAAAGGAATGCCCACACCTAGAATTTAGGGACTAGTGTACACCAAGGACGTCACATACACAAGAGCAGAAACAAGAAGGAGGCATACTTGGTATCTTGGATGTTCACGTCAACTGACGAGTGTGACACTGCGTTTTGGATTTATGCCCAATCACCCCGAATCCACACACTTGATGAATTGTATACAACACTGCAACATATGGTGAGGATCCTTCTAGGAAACTGGCCTAGACCATCGACAATGTTTCATAGAAATTGCTGGGTGGAATCATGTTCACAGTTTGTTTTGTGTACATGACCACAAGACTTTCATTGAACTTTCTTAAGAAATACATGACCTGAAAATATTTTTAAATGAAATACTCTAAAGTAATTTTGGAAAGTCAATTTAACGTAAATGAATTAACATTTTTGCCTACTATGGTCTTTCTGAGACTTCATGTTATGTTTGTTTTTCTTCCAATGATGCTGAGCTGTCCTCGATACTGGAAATGCTGTACTCGTGATCGACCCCCACACAAAATGCCGCCTTGTTTTTTTGTCATCGCTCGAGCGTTCCCCACATGCCCCCTCATCCCCCCCCCCCCCCCCCCCCCCCCCCCCCCCACCCTCCCCCCACCAGGTCCAGATGAATAGCAAAGGTGAAATGGGAAGTGTATCCGGAGTTTGGCCGATTTCATACACTCATGTGTCAATGCACTTGTGTACATTTCTTTGTTCATGCACGATACACCCCCCACTACACTCCCCCAATACACTATGGGAGTTGTGGGGGGGGGAGGGGGGAGGGGGGGACCTCTCATTTGGCGTAAGGTTTGTTTGATCGCAAGGTTCAGAAGAGCATAAATCAGGATTTTCTTTTTTGTGTAATTCAGGACCTATTGACCTTCCGCAAACCGCAGGATGAATCCAATCAAGGATCGAGATCAGCTCAACTCCTGTTGATATGAAATTATATGTGTGATGTTACGGTTGTCTACCAGAGATGCAAGCTGATAAACCAATCAGATTCAGTTTTCGATATTGAAACGAGGGTTCGTCGCCTCCCCCCCCCCCCCCCCCCCCCCCTCTCCCGAGGTCAGAATGTAGTGCGGGGGTGTATTGGGTAGTGTATCTGGAAGGGGACCGCATGAAAACACAAGTTTACAAATACACAAGTGTATATTCTTTAGCGAGCTTGCCATACACTCCCTGATACACTCTCCTGCTACACACGCAAGGTTTGGTGTGGGGGGTGGGGGGTGGGGAGGGCGGACGTCCGATTGGGGATTGGTTGGTTTGCTTGCACGATGCCAATAGAGTATTCTATTTGCGAGTATGTCCTGTCCTCTGTCTTGAACCATCCAATGCCTTTGATCAACGATGCCAGTCAGATTTGTTCGGCTTTAACAAGTATACACAAGTGTATCTTTTCGGTTGTCTACCAGCTACACTTTCCAATACACTCTCCAGATACACTTTTTACTTTGGGAGGGGTGGGGGGGGGCTCATCGTCTCTCTCTCTTTCTCTCCCCCCCCCCTCCCCCCCCCATGAAGCCAAAGTGTATTAGGCCAATGTATTGGGTAGTGTATCTGAAGAAGGGCCGAGTTAATACACTAGAGTATTCGTACACTTGTGTATAATACTTAACGGGCTTACAATTCACAACCCAATACACTCCCCCAATACACTCTTGTATTTTTGGGGGCAGGGGGAGGGGGAGGGGGGGAGGGGGGTGGGACCCCTAACCGGGGTGCAGTTGTGTCGATTGCAACTTGCTCATTGCGCATAATGCTCGTGCATTTCTGGATTGTGATTCTGACAACCGTCGGTTTACTCCGATCGGGGTCCTCGATCGCTTATAGTTTTCTTCACAAAGAAATGAGATGTCTCTTTCTTTCCATATGTACCAGAAACACTTACCGAAACACTGACCGTCTTCACTTTTGACTTTAGGAGGGGGGGGGGGGGGG
>SZWC01018789.1:24512-48252 GCA_023375785.1 Penium margaritaceum | reverse complement strand
AGGAGATCTGAAGGGTGTCCCTTTTTCAACACCGTCAGTGCGGTCACCTCAACTGAGTAGTGGGCTATGGATTCCTTGTTCGCGAGTTCCACAGTGCTCTGGATGCATCAGCTGCTGGATATGTCGCCGCCTGCTTTTCGGCAAGCAGACTTCCCTTGCTTCCAGCAGAGCCCACCATTGACCGACAGGCAAGGGAGGCAGGTGACGCTGATCTCTGGGAAAAGGCCATCCAGGAGGAGCTCACACCCCTGAACGAGCATCAGGTCTTTGAGCTTGCTGACCTCCCAGCAGGCCGTAAGCCTGTATCGGCTCCCTGGGTCCTTCGGCGCAAGCTGAAGCTAGATGGCACGATTGACAGATACAAGGTCCGGCTCACCGCCAAGCAATTCTCCCAAATCCCGGGCGTCGAATGTGATGAGACGTTCACCCTTGTTGGGCAGTACACCACTGCCCGAGCTCTCTTGAGCCTGGTAGCACAACATGACTGGGAGCTGGCGCAAAATGATGTCAACAATGCATTCATGTACAGACATCTCGACAAGGAAATCTACATGGTGTAGCCTCCTGGCTTTACAGATGGCACCAACAAGGTTTGGCAGCTGCGCAAGGCCCTCTACGGGCTTAAGCAACCCCCTGCTATTTTAACCTGGAGATCTCATCCACCTTAGAGAAGGGTGGTTACAATCGTACTACTGTTGATCTAAATCTCTTCTTGAGTGCACCCTTGCAGCCCTTTCTGGCCATTCTGATCTACGTGGATGATCTCCTCATAGCGTCACCCAGCCCTTCTGTTGTGCAATCGGTGAAGGCCCTGTTGCAGTCCACCTACAAAATGAAGGACTTGGGTCAAGCTCGTGTGTTCCACTGCATGGAACTTGAGCGTGACCGCCAGCACCGAACACTGCACGTGCACCACGCTGCCTACATCCGCAGCCTAGGGGAGCGCTTCTCGGCCTTGCTCGCTGTCACTCCCACCGCTGCCACACCGATGACTCTCGCTGGCCAGCGTTTGCTAAATTCACTCAACCAGACTCAGCTGGGCGACACTTTTGATGTCACTGATTACCTTAGCGTGATGGGATCCCTGATGTGTCTTGCCACCACCACCCGTGCGGACGTGGGCTTCTTGGTCAACTTCCATGTTTAGTTTCTCAACAGCCCCGTCAGAGGCATCTCGAGGCTGCGCTGCGTGTCGTCCGCTACGTACTCTCCACAGCATGCATTGGATTGTGCTACAGATCACAACCCTCTGTGGTTGAAGAAGGGTACACCGACAGTGACTAGGCTCATGACACAGATGCACGTAGTCGCACTGGCTACAACTTTCTTGTGGGTGGGACTGCTATCTGGTGGAAGAGTGGCAAACAGGGTTCTGTTGCACGTAGCTCCAGTGAGGCTCAGTACGTCGCACTCGGCATAGGTACATGTGAAAGTGTCTGGCTGTCTCGCTTGCTACAACAACTTCGTGTGTCCATCCATTGCATCACACTGCGTTACGGCGATCAAAGCACTAAGGCAATCGTTGAGCATGATTGCATGCATCATTCACACACCAAGCACATCAAAATTGAGCATCACTTAGTCCGCGAGCGCACTGCTTTAGGAGAAGTCCAGGTTGTCTCGGCCGACACGCGTCAGTAGCGTGCAGATTTTCTCACCAAAACCCTCAGTACAACGATGTTCAAGGCTGTTGTGCATGCAGATGGGTTGTTGTGTGCACGTGATGCCCCTGTCAGATGTGACAGCCTCCTGTCCGTTGTCTTTACAGAGATTCTCCAAGTGGTGTATGGGGTGTTTGTCAGTGGGTTATGGGGGATTGTTGGTTGTGTCTGTCAAACATGCAAGTGACCTCTTGACTCCATTCATTCACACACCATCACTGCAGGTGACAGAGCTGATGTGAAGCCCAAGGCGCTCGCATTGCACATCATTGGCTTCTCACCCTCGTGCAAGACTGGTGCAAGCTTAGCAATGTTCAGTTCCACCTGAAAGAGTTGAGAAAATGCGTGGGAGCTTCCTAGCAATGTTACCGTTGACGAGGCATCAGTGCCTGGTCAGACGGTGACGACAATCACAAGTCGTGCACACAACAGCAAGGATCTTGCTAGGCAACACAGGGCAAAGTTTCAGAATTCTTCAATAGGATTTACAAAGAGTAATGAAAAATGACAGGTCCATGGCATAAGTACCTGCCGTGGCGCACGGCGGGTGTCGCACGCGGTAGTGCAATATCTATCATAAAAGTAGCCCAAAACCACTGTTTTGACCATAACTCAGCGTAGACAAGTCAGAAGGCCACGCCGTCTGAACCTACACATGCAAAATCTCAATCCAAATGCTATGAATGGGTCACATGCATGCATCTGGCAACAAATGGTGGATACACAATGCAAAAACATGCAAATTGGGCCCACGGCCAGTCAAGCGATAAAATCCTGCAAGTTGCAGAAAAATTGCAGAAGGTCCCAAAGAGCATCTAGGACTCTGGGGTGACTGTCGATCAGCTCCAAGCAGGTAGTCCAACACCAGACGATGCCCCGGTGCCAACTGGTTCTGCATCAGGGATCTGCACGAGCATGGACACGGTCGAGTGGTCACAGTAAATTGTACAGGTCGACAGGAGCGTCACACATCACAATACTCCCCCATGACCCTATGGTACTCATGTCCATACATGTGTAGCACTGAAACAAGTGCAAAAACGAGTGTAGAAGAAGTCGTGACACAAGCATAGACACACCCTGCACTCAACCACTCTTAGGCAAGGGGCGAAGCCTAATGGAACGAATGGCCACCAGAAACTTCCCGGTCGCCAATGCCTTCGTCAAGAAGTCACTGCCGATCCATATGACGGAGGTCATATGTCGCTCCACCAGATCACGCACGAAGTGATGCTCAACTACAATGTGCTTTGTGTGAGCATGACAGACACTAGAGTTCTCCGCAACGGCAAGAGCACTCTGGTTGTCACAGCGAAGCACAATGGCAGGCACTAACTGACCCAGCTCAAGGAACAGGCATTGCAGCCACACTGCCTCAGCAGCCCCTCCACCGAGAGCAACATACTCTCCCTCCGACGAGTTATGTGCAATGCAGCCCTACTTCCCACTACGCTAGGAAATAGCGGTACAACTAAGCACAAACATGTAACCGGTGGGATTGCGTCCATGTGGGCTCTAGGCCCAATTGCTGTCGTTGTAGCCGTCAAGAAGCACCGAGTAGTGCAGACGAAAGTAGAGTCCAAGGTTCGGCATGGAAACCACGTACCACACCACTCGCACAGGTACTTATCGGGCTCTAGCACGTGGAGCCTACGAAAACTGTGCAAGGAGGTTGACGGCAAAAGCGATGTCCGGGTGTGTGGTCGTGGCCAGGTGTATCACCGATTCTATAAGACGGAGGTATAAGGTCGCATCCACCGTCTCCCCGAGTTGTGTGGGATTGTCCACCTCCAAGGCGTCCTGCCTGACAGGTGTGAGAGGTGTAGAGGCCATGGGAATTGCGCAAAGGAGGTCACTGAAGCGCTCCCCCACAACGTGTGTGTATTGGGCCTGTCGCAATAGAAGCGCCTGGCATCAGCGGTCTCGTACGATCCCCATACCACGAAACACCGCTGCAAGAGCAAGATCCTTCATCCTATAGGCAGTGTGGAGAACCGCCTTGGCCTCCTTCATGGCCTCCATGGAGGGAGATGCGACTAGGAGGTCGTCCACATAGACGAGGATGGCAGTGAACTGCTCATGCGCCTGTTGGATGAAAAGAGAGGGATCTGCCTCGCTCTGTACATATCTCGCATGAGTGAGAGTGTCTGTAATCTCCTCGTTCCAGCACCAAGGAGACTACTTGATTTTGAACTAGGACTTGGGTAAGCACCAGACCTTGTCAACGTCCTCAAAGCCTGGTGGCTGGGCCATGTAAATATCCTCATCTAGAAAGCCATGGAGGAACATATTGTTCACATCCATGTGGTGCAGTTCCTAGTCATGCCGAGCCACCACACCAAACAGAGCTTGAGCTGAGGTCATGCGACCGATAGGGAAAACGGTGTCTGTGTAATCAATGCCCTTGATGTGAGAGCACCCCTCGACGATGAAGCGAGCCTTGTGGCGTTCCAGTGAGCCATGTGGCCTCACCTTCTTGCAAAAGACCCACTTGACCTGAATCGCCTTTCTCCAAGGTGCAAGGTTGACAAGCTCATAAACGCCTTGCTCTCGAATGGTACGAAGCTCATCCTCGCGGGCAGTATGCCAAGCATCGGCATCCTCTAATGAGAGCGCGTCCCTTAGTGTGCCCGGAACAAGCACCAATGAGGGAGAGCTATGAGTGACGAGTGCACATGCCTCAGAAATGGGCCTGATAACCACGAGGTCGGCTGCTGCATCACAAGCGGTATGAAACTCGCGAGTCACCAGATCATGCCCTACACGACATGCTGGATGTATCTCTTTATGATCTGTACAGACACTCAGGCCGAAGGCCTTTGTGCCAGGATCGCTACTCGCAATGCTATGGGTGGAGGGCCTTGGTGCAGGACCTGACACTCACTGGGCTCCGGAGCCCAATGGTCGAAGACTACCACCGGGTTCACGCAAGTAGCCTAGGCTCACAGGGCTTTCCGCAGACATGGAAATAGGAACAACCACATTCGGTGAGGATTGAGTCATAGTGGGAGGAGAGGCAGGTGAACTGATGGGAGACGTAGGACTAGATGTGGCAGTAGGACCACCTACGAAGACAGGAGTACCGGTTTACAGAGGGACAGCATCATAGGTGTTTGTGGGGCGCAAGGGTGCAGGTTAGGAAACAGGCTGGGCAGGAGAGGTCTCTGGGCCCACAGCGATGATCATCGGGTCATTACGAGCCAGAGACCGAGAAGTGGAGGAGGCTCAAACGGACACATCAGCCTGACGAGAGGTGCTTTTAGGCTGACACTCCCCCATCCATCAAGGAACCTCATACATAAGAACGTGTGTGATAGATATCGCCAGGTAAGATCGCGGTAGGTGTGAAACTTAAAGAAGAGCGCGTCGCGGAACTCAACAAAGCAACGATGGGCGGAGTCCCAGAAACGCCACGCCTTTGACCGCACGGAGATGCCAACGAAGGCACACAAACCACCCTGTAGAGAGACCTTGGACCTCTGCTAATCCTCGGTGTACCACACAGAAGCCATTGAGCTCAAGACATGAGCAAGACGCAGATCGGCACGGTGGCCAAACCACAGCTTGTACGGTATAATGTGGTCCGGAAGAGGACCGTATGGGAGGCAGTTTTAGACCCACGTCATGTAGGCAAATCCTTCAAAGGCGAAGGATTCCGGGAGACCGCACTCAGACCGCATAGCACGAATCGCATCCTCCATGGTGCGGTTCCAGTGCTCAGAGACACCGTTCTGCTGAGGAGTGGCAGGAGCACAGACATACTGAAAAACCCCGTGCTTGGCAAAGAAACTGTCCATCTTGCCGAGAAACTCGCCGCCGCGGTCTGAGCAGAAGGTATGTAACGAGTGGCGAGACTGATGCTCAACCATCACTAGTTAGAGACAAACCGCTACAGCGGCATCACTCTCCTGGCGCAGGCTTTAGACCCACCGCATCTGGGTGAAGTCATCGGTCAGGGTCGGGATGTATCGGGCCCAATTGGACAAAAACTCGATAGGAAGAGGACCGCGAAGGTCTGAATGGACCAGCTTGAGAGGACGAATGGCCCGAGAACGGGAGTCAGGGTAGGTGCAGCGACGCATTTTACCCTGAGCATAGAACGGACAATCAGTCTTGGGCGGCTTCTCAAAAGAGGCCGTGTCAAGACCAAGTGCAGGCTGTGTCCTAATGAGCTTCTACACAATGTCGGAGGTAACATGACATAGACGTCGATGTAGCAAGCATTGGTGCTCAGCATGCAAGACACCAGTGATAAACACACGAGTAGGAGGAGAAGGGGAACAAGGAGAAGAAGAGATCGGAGGAACATGATAAAGATCATCCACAATAGAGGCACAAAGAACAATAGTGCGAGTATCAAGAACAATTAGTGTCACGGAGTCTGCAGTGTGCTTCACAGAGAGTCCCATCAGAGTGCAGGTACGCACAGAGAGCAAGTTGAGCTCAAGGTTAGGCACAAAGAACATGTCAAAAAGATACAAGGGGCCAGACGGACCATCGAAGCACACAACCCCAACACCCAGAACTGGGAATGACTGACCAGGGTCTGTGTGAACGGAACGAGCAGACGCCACAGGACCGAGGACAACAAAGTCACTACGACGACAGGTCATGTGGTGAGTGGCATCGGAATTGATGATCCAAGTACTACCCAAAACACGACAGGAGGACGTCACTGTGCAACGGACAATGGAACACTCGGCTGGAGATGGGTGCACGGCAACAGAGGAGGGAGAACGACGAAGGGCACACAGGTGAGACTCAGAAGTCCAATCTGTACTGTCAGGCCCATCATCATCACATGCAAGCTGTGCTCCCCCACACGAGTCATCACGATATACAAGAACAAACAAACAAACAGTCTGTGAACCACCCGGCTCTGACGACACACTCGCACCTCCCTGACAGAAAAGCGCCAGAAGCTGACGGAGCTCGATGATGGTGCGGTCACGCGGGTCTGAGTCTCCGCTGCTTGCCGGTGGGGAAGCAGGAACTACTGTGGTTACGGTCGGCTCGTGACCAGAGGCGATGCTGCTCAACGTAAACCACTCTATGTGTGCAACCTGAAGGCCGCGAGTGATCCGTGCCCAGTCGAGCGGCTCGTGGCAGGGGGTGTACCGGTGAGCACCTCCATAGTTGTAGTAGTGAACATTATGTCCACTGCTAACGCCTTATGACTGTTGCTGTTGTGATTGTTGCTGGCCCGAGCCACACTCCTTTTTGCCCTTCTTCCCCTATGCTGCTGCTGCCACACCCGGCGTCTGTGTCGGGGTAGCTGGGGTGGAAGGGGAAGAGGAGGGCGTGCCAAAGAATGGATAAGGAAATTGCGAGAGATGTGTCGGTGGTAACACGATCACCAGTGCAACAAGTGAACTCTCCTAATGGGCAACGGCTGCCTCATGGGCGGAAGTCACCTGGATGAAGAGTTGATGTACCCAAGGAAGAAGCTGAAAGGAGGTGGAGAAGGAATAAAGTGCGGCGGTGCTGTGCCTCAAGAAGATGGCGGCATGCTCAATGCAGAATCCAATTATGAGTGTCCGAAGCGCCCACAACTGTGTGACTCCTGAGGTCCCAAGGTGCGTATAGATCGCATGGCGCGCCGCCAGTATTCGGCTGCAGGCTCGGCAGGTCCCTGACGAAGGGAGTGGAAGGCACGGATGTGAGCCGCGCGGGTGGCGTGCGTCTCTCCAGCAAGTAGGGACAATGCCAGCTCCTAGCCCTGACATGGGTCAGCACCTGAGCCTGTGCCGGCCTCTCCCAGGAAGGGGCAAATATCCATGACAATCTCGCGAGGCATGGCGTAAAGGGGCCCGCGCATCGCCCGAGCCGCTGTCAGCACCTGAGAACGGTCTGTAACCTAGTATTGACGGTGGTAGTCGGGTCAAATCCACTCTGAAATGGCCTAGACCTAGAAGAAGGTCTCCCAGTAGTCAAAGCCGTCCTCGCCCTCATATCGTGGGGGCGGTGTCTTGAAGTCCTTAGGTTGCCGCTCCGTAGGGAGAGCAACCACAGGATGGGAAAGACGAGGGATGGAGAAGATACAGAGATGAGGAAAGTCGCCAAGGTAGGGCTCACGCGAGGATCGGATCTCCGAGAACATGGAACCGGAATGCGTCTGCAGCTGGCGGAGACACTCTTGAAGTATGCAAATTTCCCTCTCGGGACTGTTATCCTCCATGCCTGGCATGTCAGGGTCCTCCAAAGGATCAAGAGTTGGTGAGTCTTGTCCTGCCGCTCTCCTTGGTGTAGCTGCTAACTGCTGTGCAAAAGGTGTAATACAGCCGAACCCCCCAGAGGTCAGCTGTGGGGCTGTGGATTGATTCCGAAGAAGATCGGTGAGCGTGTAGATGGCGTCGGTCTGCTGCTGCTGTAGGCAACATCTCATCCTGTTGACTCTGCGGGTTTTCAATAGCCTGTGAGCATGAGCTAAGGACCCCTGAGGAGGAGGAGGAGGAAGGATCAGGTGGTCCTTTGTCCTTGTCACCAGTTGGAGCCATGTCAGTGCTTAGTATGGGGCCGAACGTAAGAAATGCCCCGAACAAGAAACGGAAAGTGTTTCTCGACGAGTTGAAATGCTCAAAAGAAAAAAAGTGTTTAGACCACAAAATTGCTGACGTTAGCACAACCGATGATGACGTTAGCGTTTTTTTATGCTGGGGAAAAAATGCTTACGTTTTTTATGCTGGCATATTTTACTCCAGCAATGTTTTTTGGTCACACGAACTTTGCGTAGCCGGCGGGGGTGACCTTGTCGCCCCTTGCTCACGGCAGCGCAACGGCTGCGCATGCCCGCGTAGTGCCATGAAGGCCTGTGCAGTGCCACGAAGGCCTATGCAGTGTTGCACAGTTTGTCCGTAGCTGCACAGCAGTGCTACTATTGTTACAGTCGCTATAGCAGCTGCAATGCTGTTGCTACGGTTATGCTGTTGCCCTGCTGTTGCTGCTAGCGGCTTCTGATGCCACCACTGTTGAGAGTTTCTACTACTGATGCGCAGTGCCAATACTCGCAACCGCTGCCGTAATCTGCTGTTGTGAGCTGATATTTCCTCTTTTTTCTGTACAGGCTGGGAGCCAGATACGGTTGCTCCTGCTCGGCTTGGCTGCTTGAGCTAGTAAATGCTACAGCTCACCTGATGAGGTGGTGGCGACTGCGTGACGATGACGTTGCTGAAAACGGTTACAACGAGTCCTAGGATACGACGGCGGCGGTGACTCTCACTCTTGCAGCTAGTGCTGCGTCTCCGCGGTGCAGCTCAGCGAGAGGGGTCTCGCTGTTCTCATACCATGAGAAAATGCATGGAAGCTTCTTAGCGATATTGCCGCTGACTGGGCATCAGTGCCTGGTCAGACGGTGACAACAGTCACAAGTCGTGCACACAACGGCAAGGATCTGGCTAGGCGAAACAAGGCAAAGTATCAGAATGCTTCGATAGCATTTGTAGAGAGTAATGAAAAAGGATAGGTCCATGGCATAAGTACCTGCCGTGGCGCACGGCGGGCTTCGCACGCGGCAGTGCAAGATCTGTCCTAAAACCAACCCAAAACTACTGTTTTGGCCGTAACTCAACGTAGACAAATCAGAACGTTACGCAGTCTGAACCTACACGTGCAGAATCTCAAGTCGGACGCTACGATTGGTCACATTCATGGATCCACCAACAAACGGTGGACATAACATGCAAAAAAATGCAAATCGGGTCCATGGCCAGTCCACCGATAAAATCCTGAAAGCTGTAGAATCTGCAAAAGGTCCCAGATACCATCCAGGACTCTGGGGCGACCGTCGATCAGCTGCGAGCAGGTAGTCCACCATGAGATGACGCCCTGGTGCCACCTGGGTGCGTATCAGGGATCTGCACGAGCATGGACACGGCTGAGTGGTCAGAGTAGACTGTATAGGTCTATAAGAATGTCACAATCACAACAAGAGTGCCCACTGATTTGTGGACGCTATGATTTGCTGTGGTGTGGCTCAAACATGAGACAGAATACTTGAGAAATGCATGCTTCCACAGACGCTCGTGGTCGACGTGGACCCATGGTTTACAGTTGTGCATGCCGTGCTAGTTATGTAGCTTATTGCACTGCATTGCTGACCCTACGGGGCTACACTCTCGGTCGCTCAATGGTGTGAGAGACCACGGTGGCTTTTGCCAACCAGTTTGGTTCGACCCTGGGATGCTGGCTGGGCCCCGCGTTGAGCTCTTTTTGTGGGTGGCCTGATTGACTGGCTGCTAAGAGCTTGATAGCTCTTGACTCTCACACTAGTCTCTCGTTGTTCTCTTAAGGTTTTCACTTACTCCTTGTTCTAGATGTCGCCATGGTGTTGGTTTTTGTGGCTTCCACCCGTCACGAGCAATGACGCGGTGATTATCCGTATGCCCAATACTGGTGGTATGGAGCGGCGTTTGTGGAGAGCATGATGACATCATCCATGATGCGGACGTAGTTGGCTCCAAGGCACCGATGAGTGGTGGTTCCATGCACTAGCAGCTGTCAGACAGCTGCCACGACATCTTGGGTGCTTGCCGAGGTCCTTTCCGGATTTTCTGTACACGACAGAGTTTTCTCAGTGGACTCGGTCTCGAGCCCGATTTGCATGTTTTGCATTGTCTATCCACCAATAGATGCCGGAATTGTACATGTGACCAGTTGTAGCGTCCGACTCAAGATTCTGCATCTCTAGGTTGTGACAGTGGTGCGTTCGCATACCTGTGCGCAGGTTTATGGCCAAAACAGTGATTTTGGGCCAGTTTTAGGACAAATTGACACTACGCGTGCGTCACTTGCTGTAAGATGCAAAAGGTATTTATGTTGTGTTCTTTTCCGTTGTTATCTCTCTTTGCAATTATATTCATTTTTAGCTTCCTCACACTCTGTACGTGTCCGTAGCCAGACCCTCGCAGTTTTGTGTCCAACTTGTGACTGCTGTCACACGTTGACCTAGCGTTGACGCCTAGTGTTGTGGGAAGTGGGTGGGAAGGTTCTAGGAAGTTTTTCTTGGTATCAGAGCAGGAGAGCCACAGCTCGCATTGCAATGCAGCAGAGATGCAACAGCAGCAGTCCTGAGTGGTAGCAATGGCAACCACCCATAGCAGCAGCAGATCTTGGAAGGATCCACCTTGACTACGTTGTAGGGGAGCAGTCGAGACAGTAGACATAGCGGCTGCAACTATAAGAAACAGTAGCCATAGTAGCAGCGGCGACGGCTAGCAGCTACAGCAATAGTGGCTAAGGTGGCCACTATAGCAACTCCTTGAGGTGCTCTCTCAGTGAGTGGCAGCTCCAGCAGCAACCACCAGTAGCAACCCAAAGTAGCAGCGGTGGCTACGACAACGGTGAGTAGTTTTAGCTATAGCGGCGAAGAGCAGAAGCTGCAGCAACAAAAGCAGCAACAATAGCAGCAGTGGCAACGGCAAGCAGCTGCAGCAGCAATTACGGCTGCCAGTAGCCGCAGCAGCAATAAGAGAAGCATCAGCAGTGAAAGTGAGCAACTATAGCAGCAGCGGCGGATGGCAGCAACCTCAGTAGCAGCAGCCGTAGCAATAGTAGTGGCAGCAAACAGGGGCAACAAAGGCAGCGGCAAAGAATTGTAGTAGAAGTGGTGGCGGCGGTAAGCAACTACAGTAGCAGCGGCGGCGGGGAGCAGGCGGGAGCGAGCAGCACTAGCAGTAGGTGGCACCGAGCTGTAGCAGCAGTAGCACAATAGAGCAGTAGCACAACAGCAGCGCGCGGCGGCAGTAGTGTGCAGTATCCGCTACGCGCAGCAGCTGCAACAGTAGCATACAACTACACTGTATCACAGCAGCAGTGTGTAGCTTCTGCCACAGCGGTACAAGCAGATGCGCGGCTGGTGTTGGAGGTGCCGGCGTAGTAGCAGCAACCAAGCGCAAGCTGCTACGGAGCTTCATTGTAGCTTCCGCATGGCAGCTGATCAACACAGCAGTGCGCAACTTTTGTAGCAGGCGCACAAGTAGCTGCACAATTGTTGCAGCAGGTGCATGCGCAGGCGTAACAAGAGCAGGCGTAGCAGTCGCGGGAGCAGTTGCACCTACCCCGGTCGTCGCTGTAGTAGCGGGAAGCTACACGACAGTTTCCTACTGAGACATGATCGCTCATAAGAGGGGGGGCGGGTCCGTCGAGGAGCTCGTCCACGGGCGAGCTCGCCAAGCGAGTTCGCTTGAGGCGAGGTTGGAGCCTGCACACAAAAAAAGGAAACAAGGAGAAGGAGAGGACAAGGGAGGGTCCCCGAGTGGGCCACCCGAGGACAACCCCAAAAGGGGCACGCAAGGAGGTGGCACGTGGGAAAAAGAACAAACAAAACAAAACAAAAAAAGGTACAAAAAAGGGAGTGAAGAAAAAACCGAGCGCACCCACGCGTTGGTGCACTAACTCGCCATCGGCAAATGATGATTACCGCAGCAGCAGCAATGACCGCGTGAGACGTGGTAGTAGCAGCAGCAGCGAAGGTGGTCTGAGGCCACAGTCGTCGGCTGACGACGGCATCCGGAGCAGCAGCAGTAGTCGTAGCAAAAACAACAGTGAAGGTAACTTGAGGTCGCATGGCAGTTGCGCGATAGATGCGTAGCGGTTGGACATCAACGTACCACCAGTGTGGTGGTGGCTGTCCTCGTGATGGCGTCACAGCACATCTCAGACACTGTGCTTTAATCGCCAGGTTCCCTCTTTGGCCTTGTGCCAACGGAAGCGAGTGTCTTACACACTCGCCCACACCAGGCTCTTGGGATGAGCACATCGTTGTGGCAAGGGGCGCATCCGGCGCCTTGGCTGGCACCGGCACTACAAGTATGGCTGGCGCCACAAGCACAGTGGCAGTTGCAGCCATGGCATACGCCCCTGGCATCCAACAACTTTGCCTACTTCTTTTGCGACGACCAACACCATGGTTGGCGCCAGTGTCGCCAGCGCCGTGCGGGGTGGTGATTGCCCTGGTTACGGTCCCGCCCTACTCCACAATCCAACTCAGAGGCATCAGCTCATACTGTCGCACCCCTCAGTGGAGCTATGGCGGTATTGTACGTGGAGTTCTAGGGTCTGAGGCGCATGGTACAACAGCTCACTGACCATGTGGTCTCTGAGCGGGCCGTTGCCACCTTCCCCTTCAGGCACCCCCATCTTCCTCCTCGCCATCCTCACCTCCATCAGTGTCATCACCTGACGATGCCACACCTCCCGACCTTAGCTCCACATCTAATGCCCTCCGCTCTGTCCTGGAGTCAGTTGGACTCATCTCGACCGTTGACCCCTCCGCTTCTGTAGTTGTCCCTTCAACTCGGNACGTGGAGTTCTAGGGTCTGAGGCGCATGGTACAACAGCTCACTGACCATGTGGTCTCTGAGCGGGCCGTTGCCACCTTCCCCTTCAGGCACCCCCATCTTCCTCCTCGCCATCTTCACCTCCATCAGTGTCATCACCTGACGATGCCACACCTCCCGACCTTAGCTCCACATCTAATGCCCTCCGCTCTGTCCTGGAGTCAGTTGGACTCATCTCGACCGTTGACCCCTCCGCTTCTGTAGTTGTCCCTTCAACTCGGCGTCGTTGCGCTCGCCCTCGGTATGCGAGGTAGCGGACGGCACACTTGGCGCGATGTGCCTAGGAGGCAACAACAGTCGCAGCAATGGCAGACGTCAACACGGAGATGACTCTCTCATCCCTAGTCGCAGGGTTGGTGCGGCATCCCTTCGCAGCTTCTACCCATGCGTTGGTGAAGGGGGGGATGGAGTGTCCACCGACGACCAACAGAGAGTCCAGGAGGGATGCGACAGACGGTGCTTCGCGACGGGACGCTCTCAGTAAGGACGAGACATCCGAGGAGTGGTCCGACATAGAGTCGGAGACGGACGAGTGGTCCGATGCGGAGTTGGAAGCAGACGTAGAGATGGAGATGGAGAGGGAGACTATAGCTGACATAGCAGAGACCACGACCACAGAGGTAGGTATGGCAGCAGAGACCACGATCACATAGGCAGGTGTGGCAGCAGTAGTGGATGGGGCAATAGAAGCAGTGGCGATGACGGCTGACACATGTGGAGCAGACGTCCAGGCATTCGGTGTGTCGGCAAGCATCGACGTCGTGACAGTAGCAGCAGTTGTAATCATTGCTTCTGACGGGACGCCGATAGTGGACGCGCTTGTTGGTGCAGACACCACGATGGTTGTCGCTCCTGTAGTTGCTGGTACAGCCTACGTAGGGGTAGCCGGAAAGGCAGGAGACATTGAGGTTGCCAACACTTCCGCTATGGCCAATGCCATTGCGATAGCTGGTTGTGGAGGCACAGCCGTCACAGAGGACGCAGCTCGAGTAGTCGCTGATGCACCAGCAGCCGAGCAGGCCCCTGCGCTTGAGCGTTTACCCTCTACGCTTCGCGGCCAGGAGGATGCAGTTGCACATGCGGACAGGCACCTACGGGACCTCGCGCTTGAGCTACGTGCACTGAGCACACCTTCGAGCACCGCAGACGCCGCGGGTTGTCCGTTAGCGGCAGTAGACGTCAAGGATGTGTACACATGTCTTGAGGTTACAAAGTTGGCATTCCACGATGCAGTATGGAGACGGTTGGGCTTGCGCAGGCAGTTGGAGGAGGTCATATCAGTGGATGCTTCAGCAGCGACGGATCGTGCAGGAGCAGCTACTACCATGGTCCACACTGTTGAAAGTCGAGTGGCGGTTGTGCCCACGGCATCAGTTGAGCCTACAGCAGGCACCCCTAAAGGCACAATTGCCGTGTAGGATGCAGAGCGAGCTACAAACCTCCGGCTCATGGCTGCCCTGACCAGCATCGCTGACACCATGGCATTTCCTGCCAACGACACACCCACACAAGTCCGAGCTACAGTTCCCGTACCCGAGCACCTGCGCTCCGTGCTCAACGAGAAGAAGGTAGATGTGGCTCGAGCGGAGGCGCAAGAGTCTCATGGCCGAGCTACGGGAGGCCAGCAGCCGGTGTTACACTACCGATGTTCTAGCAAGGCAGGCTGCCGAGGAATGCGTGGAGGATGTGCACACACGTCTCGAGGGAGTTGAGAGGTCTTTACATGATGCACGTCAGAGACGGGCGGACGTTCAGCGGCAGGTGGATGATTGGTTGCGCAATAGTGGTTGGGAGGAGCCCGGGGACACTGTACGGGCTCCCGATGATGGCAACCATGCAGTAGAGGCAAATTCACCGACGGATGCCGCCGTTCGACTAGGAGTCGATAGCCGAGTGATAGGTGTGCCCGCAACAACCGGTGCCTCTGCAGTAGCACCTATTGGAGATGCAGACACTGCAAATTCCCACACGTTGTCTGGTGTCAACGCCCTACCAGCCGCTGGCGGCCAGACGACAGACGATTTGACAGCTCGCCTATGCGATGAGTCGATGAGGCTGTAGGAGGCCGCGGCTCGTGCCGCCGGACACGCGATCGAGGTCCACCGTCAGGTTCATTTTGCGACTGACCGCCTACATGTCGCAGATGCAGCCACCCAGCCGCGAGCCGCAGCAGAGCTTGATGAGCTGTACACGTGTCTCGATGCTGCAGAGTCCGCATGGCGATGTGTAGCTCAGCAACTGGCAAGCATGCAACAAGTGATGCAAAAGGAGGAGGACCTCAGCGCTGCACAAGCCACCGTAGTAAGTGACGACAGCAGTGACGACTACGACAACAACGACAACGACATCGAGGACAACGACAGCGACGACGGTGTTCCGGCGTGAGGCTATGTGGGAGCACATCCAAAAGGCATCATTGTCACCCTTTCTATTGTCTTGCAGTGATGTGTGGTCATGGGGGAGCTAGCCTCTGCAGCCCAGGAGGGGTGTTGGTGTGTGGGCTTTGGCCTGACACCCTTCTGAGGACAACGTGGTTAGTTTGTGTCTGGCACGATGTTCCAGTTGAGGTTATGCTGGTCGAGACCCGTGCACCTGGTGACTTGTACTAGTGTGACGTGGAGACCCATTGCCTCCATGTGGTATGTATGTTCCATGCATCCCAGCACGTTGTAGTTACTAGGAAGTTGCATAGGCTGCCTAGTCCATGTGTGGTGAGGTAGGAGAACGCAACAACCACCAATAAGCCAAATGCGCCATGGATGCGGTAACTTGCTTGCAAGTCGTACACTCAACCAAGACAAGAGAGAGACGGGGAGTGAACGAGACAAGTACCGGTGAGCACTCACTCACCACGAGCATAGAGCTCGGGTGAGGAAGAGCCACCACCCGGGGATCGAGCCCGACCTCTCGGCATAACCGAGGGCGGCTACTCACCAATGCACGGTCAGAACCGGCACGGTGGTCCCCTAAGGATCAGCACCGGGGTTAGAAGCAGCTCCCCCATCACATGCAAAGCAAGATAAGATGATGCAGGGCACGGCAATGAGAGAGTACGCCCCTAGCATCTACCGCATCACACACATAGAAAACTCATAAAGTCATGCCATGGTCTCATTTGTGTTCATGGTGCTTCCTGGGTCCAGCAGCAGCAGCAGGCTCGAACGCCACCAGCTTCATCCAGAATGGGCATGTTGGGCGTTTCCCCAGGTGGGACCATTGTTACTCAATCTGTACAGAATGTGTGCAGGATGTGAGAGGCAAGAGGGCATACAGTTATGAGTGGCCGACGAACTTTCAACACTCCCCCATGACCCGCAGACAAGCACTCCACACACGCACAAGAGAATTACAAGGAGATGATGGGAGACAGAAAGAACACACAGACAGTCATCCTGGGTCATGCGGACTAATGAGACCAACAGAGTGAATGGCACCTTTGAAGACATTTCGGCTCAGGGCCTTAGTGAGAAAGTCCGCTCTCTGCGACTTGGTATCCACCCATGCGATTTTGACAATGCTAGCAGCAATGCACTCACGAACAAAGTGATGCTCCACATTGATGTGTTTGGTGCGTGAGTGATGCATGCCACTATTTCCAGCAATGGCTTTTGTGCTCCGATTGTCACATCGCAGAGTGATGTTGCGGATGGAAACACGCAATTGTTGCAACAGGCGACACAGCCAAACAGCTTCACACATGCCTGCACCAAGAGCAACATACTCAGCCTCAGTAGTGCTGCGTGCCACACACCCTTGCTTGCCACTTTTTGAGGAAACTGTAGTGCCACCAATCAAGATGTACCCTGTGCGGCTGCGTGCATCAGTGTCGTGTGCCCAGTCGCTATCAGTGAAGCCATCAACCACGAGGGAGGGCTCAGCATGAAAGAAGAGGCCAATACATGGTGTGGAAAGAACATAGCAAACAANGCGGATGGAAACACGCAATTGTTGCAACAGGCGACACAGCCAAACAGCTTCACACATGCCTGCACCAAGAGCAACATACTCAGCCTCAGTAGTGCTGCGTGCCACACACCCTTGCTTGCCACTTTTTGAGGAAACTGTAGTGCCACCAATCAAGATGTACCCTGTGCGGCTGCGTGCATCAGTGTCGTGTGCCCAGTCGCTATCAGTGAAGCCATCAACCACGAGGGAGGGCTCAGCACGAAAGAAGAGGCCAACACATGGTGTGGAAAGAACATAGCGAACAATGTGCAAGGCAGCCTCCAGGTGTCGTTCACGTGGCCATTGAGAGAATTGTAAGAGGAAGTTGACCGCAAAGGCCACATCAGCACGAGTGGTGGTGGCAAGGTACATCAGTGACCCCACGACTCTGAGATACTCAGTCACGTCAACTGTCTCCCCTAGCTTGGAAAGGTCCAATGATTTCAGCAGTGTCTGTCCAGCTGGGGTCATGGGCGTAGAGGCCGTGGGAATGGTAGTGAGAAGTGGACTGAAGCGCTCCCCCAGGCTGGAGATATACGCAGCCTGATGCACGTGGAGAGTGCGGCGTGCACGGTCCCGCTCGAGCTCCATGCCCAAGAAGACACGAGTCGGCCCCAGATCCTTCATCTTGTACGCTGCTTGGGGAAGAGACTTAGCAGTAGTGAGTGCAGAGGTCCTGGGAGATGCAATGAGGAGGTCGTCAACATATACCAGGATGGCAGCCAGTGGCTGTGACGGAGGGCTGAGAAACAGTGCGGGATCCACTGGGCTTCTTCTGAAGCCGCCCTTTTCCAGGGTTACCGTTATCTCCTGGTTCCAACAGCGGGGTGACTGCTTGAGCCCATAGAGGGCCTTACGCAGCCGCCACACACGGCTTGTCCCATCCGAAAATCCAGGTGGCTGCACCATGTAGATTTCCTCATCCAGCTTGCCATGAAGGAAGGTATTGTTGACGTCCATTTCCTCCAGCTCCCAGTCATGCTGAGCGACTAGACTGAGCAGTGATCTGGCAGTGGTGTAGTGACCAACGTGTGCAAACGTCTCATCAAAGTCCACACCTAGAATCTGTGAGAACCCTTTTGCAGTGAGATGCGCTTTATACCATTCCACAGTGTTGTCTGGGTTGATCTTGCGTCGATACACCCACTTGGCCGCAACAGCTTTGCGGCCCGGTGGTAAATCCACTAACTCATATACACTGTGCTCTGACAGTGCATCGAGTTTAGCCTTCATGGCCTGTTCCCACTGAGAGGAGTCAGTGGCCGCGCATGCTGCTTGTACCATCACAGGTTCAGGGGGAAGCGGAGAGAGACCGGCGATAGCAAAGCACGAGGCAACATACACAGCGACGGACGACAAAAGAGCAGAGTGACATTCCTGCTCAACCAGGGAGTAGCCAAGGGCAGTGCTGGGGTGCATGACAGACGTTGCTGTAGACAGGCCAGAGGTGGTGAGACCAAGGGCCTAAAGGCCAGGGTCACCAAAGACAACAGGGTGTGACTGAGAGGGAAGGGCCCGGAGTCGCCTACCACGCGTGTAGGGTGAGACTGGTGGAACGGTCGCAGAGGAGGAGGGCGTAGTGGGAAGAGGCGCTACAGGAGAGGAAGGGGAAACATGAACTGGTACAGGGGCGACAGGGGAAGACGGAGAGGTGGAGACAAGCAGAGAAGAGGAGCACGACGCAACGGGAGAGACAACGTTGGGAGAGTCAGGGGATGGGCTAAGTGAGGGGGCCAATGGAGCCGTGGAGGGGGCTGAGGCCACTGGAGAGGCAGACAACAAAGGATGCTGATCGGACGGGGAAGTGACAGTAGGGACAGAAGGACACCCTGAGAAGGGAGCAGGAGGCCCAGAGGGCAGAAGACCACCCCCATCCCAAACGGGAGGAGTGAGAGGTCCGCCGAAGCGTAGGGAGTCACGCTCAAACAGGTGTTTGAAGAAGAGAGCATCACGAGATTCAATTACACGGCAGCGGGAGGAATCCCAGAAGCGCCAGGCTTTGGAGAAGGGGGAGACACCAAGAAACACGTACAGGCAACCACGAGGAAAGAGTTTACCCTCCCACTGGTCGGTGGGCACCCAAAGTGAAGCAAGGCACCCCCACACTCGTGCAAGATGGAGGTCAGTGCGACGACCAGTCCAGCGTTCAAAAGGGGTGACAGTGTGGGGAAGTGGTCCATGCGGAATTCTGTTCCAAACCCAGGTCATGTAGGAGATGGCTTCAAAAGCAAAGAGAGGAGACTGACCCGAAGCAGAGAGCAAATAACGAACCCCATCAGCAAGGGTGCGGTTCCAGCGCTCGGATACGCCATTTTGCTGAGGCGTGTAGGGGGCAGAGGATTCAAGGTGCACACCGCGAGACTCAAGAAAACGGGACGTCGGACCAAAGAATTCATCACCACGGTCACAGCAAAAGACACGCAGAGACCGGAGACAAGCCCGTTCAGCTTGTGGGAGCCAGGACTCAATGACATCCGTGACATTGCTTTTGTGCCGAAGGGCAAAGACCCAGTAGTAGCGGGAGTAGTCATCAATGAGACACAAGACATAGCGTCCAAGGCCACCCAGGAAATCCTGGGGCAGGGGACCCATGACATCGGCATGCACCAGATCAAGTGGGTGCAAGGTAGTGGATTCAGAAGTGGAGAAAGGTGAGCGGTGCATTTTTCCACTGGCACAGTCAAGACATGTGGACGTGCAAGGAGGCGAGAAAGTGGCAGAGTCAAGGCCATAGGCAGGTTGAAGGCGAAGGAGGCGCTGGATGGCGGCAGTATGGATGTGACACAGGCGACGATGCAGGAGGTCTGCATGATCAGGGGACAGAGATGGAGCGACGTGAACAAAGGCAGATGCAGCGGAAGGTGAGGGCAATGTGAGAGGCACTCGGAATAGGCGATTGCAGCGAACACCGCGGAGAACAACACGACCAGAGGAGCGAAGAGAGATGGATGCAAGGCTGCGGCTGGACGAGAAGTCCATGCCTTGATCGTCAAGGGTGGTTACGGAGAGCAGACTGACTTCAAGATCAGGGACGTACAGGACATCGGGGAGATAAACAGTGCCGCCAGGGCCAACAAAGCAGACAACACCAACACCTTGAACAGGGAGGAGCTGACCAGAGCCGGTCCGGACTGAACGTACTGACTGAACAGGCCCAAGTGACACGAAGGAGGACCGACAAGATGTCATGTGATGTGTGGCCCCAGAATCAATGATCCAGAGGCCAGNCGGCTGGACGAGAAGTCCATGCCTTGATCGTCAAGGGTGGTTACGGAGAGCAGACTGACTTCAAGATCAGGGACGTACAGGACATCGGGGAGATAAACAGTGCCGCCAGGGCCAACAAAGCAGACAACACCAACACCTTGAACAGGGAGGAGCTGACCAGAGCCGGTCCGGACTGAACGTACTGACTGAACAGGCCCAAGTGACACGAAGGAGGACCGACAAGATGTCATGTGATGTGTGGCCCCAGAATCAATGATCCAGAGGCCACATGAGGCACGAGTAGGGGGAAGGACCAAGTAGACAGCCACAGTGCCACGGGCAGGGGAAGAGACAGACTGTCCAAGGCGTGCGGGTTAGGTATGAGACTGCCAGTGCTCAATCCATGCACGATCATCAGGGAATTCCCCTTGCACACCACCAGAGGCAAAACCACGGAGAGTGACATCCGACTCACAAACAGAGACACGAGACTGGCCACTCATACTCTCACCTCCCTGGGAGCGAAGGTGAAGAAGCTCAACCAAGCGATGTTCAAGAGCGTGTTCTTCGTCCCGGCGATCGGAGGAGCGCTCGGAGAGGCGGTCAGATGAGCGGTCGGAGTGGTGGCCATCGTCCCGGGACCATGGAGGGACAGAATAGTGGGAGGATGCCGGCCCGTAGTAGGGGGGACCGGACGGTGGTGGTACCCAGCCCCACGGACTAGGGGCAGGCTACGACGGCTGAAGTGGGGCTAGTGTGGTAGTCAGGGCAGAGGCAGATGAGGAGGATGAGGACGACGAGACTGTGACTGCGGCAACAGCAGAGGAGGCAGCAACGCCGGTGCGGGTCCAATGAGCACGCATGGAGGATGCAAGGCGCGCATCGTCGCGGGGAGCCGGACACTTAGGAGCTGAGTGGCCGGTGGCGCCGCAGTTCCAACAGGTGACATCAGCAATTGAGGAACTGGAGCCTCTGCCACCACGTCCGCCTCCACGTCCTTTGCCCCCACGACCACCCCCACGACTGGGATGAAGGCCGTTGCTCCCACCGCGGCCGGCTGCCTGCGTTGAGTGAGTTGAGGCCTGAAGGGTGGAGACAGTGGAGGATGCTGCAGTAGAAGCAGAGGGTGAGGAGGTAGTGACAGCTGCAATTGCGGCGCGATGTAGCCGCTTGTCTTGGAGAGAGTTCCACCAGTCAGTGAGACATGTAGCAATAAAGTCAAAGAGGGGGTCAATCCCTAGTGGAGAATCAGCATGGACTGGTGCAGAAGCAAGGCGTTCAAGTTCTGCCTGGGAGACATGGAGGTATAGGTCAGATAGCTCAGGGATAAGGCCAGCAACGATGGACAGACATGCGGAGAGAGGTCATGGTGCAGCCTTGCCCAGGTCACGCAGCAAGCAAAGGCTGCGTGCCCAGTATTCATCTGCTGTCTCGTCTGCCAGCATCTGCAGCGTGTTGAATTGAACAGTGAGTGCACTTTGGGTAGCATGCCTAGTGACAATCTTGCGACGGCAGATGAGTGCATAGGCACCAACTGGGTCAGCAGTGGTGCCCCGGATGGGGTCTACATTGTACGTACCGATATCATCAAGGAGACTCTCAGGACTAGCGTTAATGAGGGTCCACACAGCACGTGCAGCCTCTGTAGGCTGCGGCACGAAATATGGCTTGGCGGGTGCATAGTACTCCCACAGCAGTTCACCCTGAGCCCACGCACTGAAGCGTGTCTCCCAAGATGTGAAGGTGAGCTTGGAGGTGAACTGTGGCAGAGGTTTTTCAAAGTCCTTCTGTCGCGCTGGTGGGGGAGTACGAACAGAGGCGGTTGCAGCTGTGACAGATGGGGAGGAGGAGTGAGGAGTGCCACCAGCAGGTGGTGCTGATGAGCCTGTAGATCCTGACTGATCAGCAGGAAGGGCTGCCGCAAAAGTCGGCACAGTGCAAAGACATTCAAGAACTAACGCAGCTACTTTTGCGGCTAACTCCTGCTGTGCATCCCTCTCACAATCAAGCTCATCTTGTGCCTTTCGACGCTCAGCCTGTGCTTCGCTAAGAGCGGCCTGGAGGGCCTCAGGCTTGTCATCCGGTCCTGGCATGGTGAGCGTGTAAGAATACTAGTGCAAAACTGCTGTTAAGAATGAGGGGAAAGAGGAAGAGAGGCTGGGCATGCAGAGTGAGAGACGGTCTCACCGATCTAGTGACGGTGCAGCAGAGTGAAGAGAGGAGCCACCACTGCAGTTGCCGAGGAGGAGAGCACTGCTACCCACCCAGCAAGCGCCACCGTGAGGTATAGGAGGCCGGTGACAGTGGCTCCAGCCACTACCGTAGATGCAGATGCAACGAGGACCCTTGTGACCACGTGTGGAGTCAGCTGCCGTGGAGAACCTGTGGGAGTCAGGACAGCTGCTACGGTGGAGGCGCGGATGGAGCCGATGGCGGCAGCAGTGGCGTCAGCAGCAGATGAAGCTGCAGTGGCGACAGAGGCTGTTGTTGTTGTGATCTGAGTGGCAATGTTTGCCGCGGCCGCTGCAAGCAGTGTGAGAGAGGCTGCTGCGTGAGCGTAGGCTTCCGACGCACGACCGAGAGCACTTTGAGTGGGTGCTCTGCAGGCACGAGCGGTTGCAGCAAAGGTTGCTGCGGCCCCTGCTGCTGCGTCAAGCACCGCACCTGCGATGCCGATGGAGTCAGTGTGCACTGGCAGCAACGGGATGACACCCGGGACCTCTGGAGTTGGAGATGGTTCAGCAGAGGTGGTGGTAGCAGGGGAGGGACCGGCTGTGGTGTTGGAGGTAGATGCAGATGTGAAGGGTGGAGTGTCGACTCAAGGGTGGAGTGCCGACTCCAGGTTGCATGATTGGAGAACGAGGAGGGGATGGTGGCAGGTTGTCTACCGTCTAAACTTGTCCGTTAATCTCCTCCTCTTGTGCAGCCGCTGCCCTTTCTAAGTCCCCTTGCCAATAGTTGGAGTCGAGCATGCGAAACCAGATGGGAGTGTCGTTGTCTGGAGGCGTAGGTGGGTAGTGGTCCCTAGGTTCCTCCCACCCGCCGTCAGCGTGACGTGCGGCAGTCCGAGGAGAATCAAGCTCCTCGTCAGGGGGTCCGTCGTGTGGTGGGGAATCCAGGTTCACTGATGAGGCTGTGCACGCAGCTGGAGGTAGAGGAGAGTCCAGGTGACGCCCTGGACCCTCAATGGGGGACAGGAAGAGGAACCACAGGTGTTGGACACCCTAGGGTGTCCGCAGGGCAATGCTGAGAGAGCTACCAACTGCGTGCACCTGAGACAGTATGCTGCCAGGAGAGAATGAGAAGGGAAAGAGGGATACACGAGGGCAGCTGGCTGCAACAAGATGCAGCCAGGAGCAATGAGAAGGTGAACAGTGCGTACCCACACCGTAGAAGACCTCAAGAGCAGCAAGGTGCAGCTGTACAGGGGAGTGGGACAGTCGGAGATGTGAGGGCCAGCGGAGACACCGACAGCTCACAGTAGTGAAGAAAGGCGGACGATGCGCTTACAACCCACGGACAACCGTGGGGGCGGCCAAGAGCGGCTGCGAAGAGACGGTAGGGTGCAGTGCAAGGGGCCGGGTGAGACGC
>SZWC01018788.1:26302-45411 GCA_023375785.1 Penium margaritaceum | reverse complement strand
ACAAACACACACACACACACACACACACACACACACACACACACACACACACACACACACACACACACACACACACACACAAGCCTGCACTCTCCTCCTGGCCTGGCTCTTTGTGAGAAACCTAAAACGTTCCCAACACAAGTAGACGAGCCTGACCACATGTTAGTCGCTTGCAGTGCACTGTGCCAAGAGTCAACAACAGGCAGTTCTACCATACAGGTAGACCTTTGTAGTTTAATTCAAACCTTCCTAAGCCTCTCGCAGTCGAGGAGGTGAGGAGGTGCCCACATATGGCAGAGTGGGAAAAGGCTATATCTGATGGGCTGGATGCGCTGTTCAAGCATGGAATACTTGTGCTTGTTCCACTCCTACCTGGCTGCAAGGTTATTGATGTAAAGTGGGTGTTTAAAGTCAAACAAAACCTACATGGTCTGCTATAGAAGTACAACAACAACTGGCCAAGGGCTTCCTCCATTTTTTAGGCCAAGAAATTACAGACACGTAAGCTCCCGTGGGAAAACACACGTCTGGTCGGGTGTTGCTAGAGGTCACAGCAAATGAAGACTGGCAAGTCTGCAAAATGCAAGTCAAGAAGCTTTTCTTGTGGCCCGCTAGATGGGGTGCTGTACAAGAAACAGCCACAAGGCTTGAAGGATGTCACAAAAAGAGTAGAGGTTCTTTTGAAGGCATAATATGGGCCCCATGGTGGTGGAACTAATAAATCTCATTTCACTGGAAAGATGAGGGTTTGTACAAATTCTTTCCGACCCCTCTCTACTCATTGACTGGGTAAATGGTGATCCAGTTTTGTTTCTTGTGTGTGTTGATGAGGTATGGTTCATCGAGGCCATTTCATACACTGGTTTTTCAGTGTGTTCCTTAAGTGTGCTCTCTTCAAAGGGAGTTGTAACATCCATCCCTATACTCTCTCCATTGTGTGTAAGAAGAGAGTATTCTTGTTTTACATGGCCAATAAATATTTTCTTAGGAAGGACTCTAGTGTGTGGGGCTAGTGTATGTACCAAGTGTATTTAGTCACCATATAAAAGTTCCCTAAGAGTGCATTTAGTGCGCTATTTTGCCTCATGTGTCTGAGTACACCTTGTTTTTTGTCCCACATGACTAAACTCTTCTCTTCTTAGGGAGGTACCCAGTGCGTGGGGCTAGTGCATGCGGCAAGTGTGCCCAGTCACTATACAAAAATACACTAAGACCGTACTCGGTGCGTAAATTTGTCTCATTTGTTTTAGCACACCTTAACTTTTGTCTTATGTGACTAAAAGCTTCTCTTGTTAAAAAGGACATGAGTGCCTGGATATAGTGCATGTGGCAAGTGTGCCAAGTCACCATAGAAAAGTACACTTAGAGCGCACTCAATGTTTTCATTTGTCTTATCTGCCTTAGCACACCTTGCTTTTTATCCTGTGTGGCTAAACTAACTTCTTCTTAAGAAGGACCTCAATGTGCGGAACTAGTGTATGCGGCTAGTGCGCTCAGTTGCAATACAAAAATACACTAAGAGCGTACTCAGTGCTCTTATTTGTCTCATGTATCCTTGTAACGGGCCAAAACCTCCAGCACCTGCTCTGAAGTCGCCGTCGGAGTTCGCAGAATGGCGTTCTCAGTCCGCGTCAGGGGTTTACCCCCTTTGCACGACTGAGGGGCAGTCGTCATCAATGACCCTGAGCAGAGAGACTCAATTATTTCAAGTCTCCGGAGGCCCATTTCTGTCTTAACCTTACCACTGGTTTTGGGACCCAAGCCGGAGGTTTTTATCTCAAACTCGTGCATTTGCACGAGTTATTCGATTACTTTATTTTGAAGTTCGTCACAAACACACTTCGACTTACTTCTTTTACGTTCTAACACAAAATCATTGTGTGCGAGGCACGCTGGCATTTTTGCACCAGCTTTCCCTCGCACCTCTCGTCTCTCGTCCCTCGTCCCCCTCCCTCATCCTCTCTCTCATGTAGTCACGCAACGCCCTCCAGCTTGTCCAAGCTTGGCCAGTGGCTATCGTGGTGGTCTTGTCCTTCAGCTTTTCGCTGGTGAGACCATCACGCAAGTACTCCAGCAGTATGCACTCCGGGTACTTGAAGGTTTGAGTCCCATCGCCCTCGGTGGAGCTTTCGGCTTCCTCCACGAGTGCGGCAAACTCGCTCAAGTAGGATTCGAGCGAGCTGCCCATCTGCTTGAAGTCCTTGGTCTTGTGGAAAGTGCGCTGCGCCTCCTCACGTTGGGTGCACTTCTTGCACATGATCGCACAGAAGGCCTCCCACAGCATGGGCTGCCACTCGAGGTGCGGCTGCTACGCAGTCCACTCCTTGACCACATACTTGAAGAGTTTGTCTTCAAGCCACGTCGTGGCAAGGTCGCCCAACCGGCTGAGTGGAGCCTTATGGACACGTAGAACGTGCTCCATGCGGTTCAGCCAGTCGGTCAGCTTCACGCACTTCCGGAAGATCTCCACACTGTGGAGTAAGGACGTGTTCATGACCGACCCCGAAGTCGTCGAGGTAGGCAAGTCATCGCTGCCACCGGCAGTGGCATCCGCAGCTGCGGCGCGTTACGCTTGCTGTTGCATCCGCACCTTAGTCACGCTCTGCAATGCCTTGTTGAGGTCATTGCATCGGCGGCTTGCCTCATGGGCGGCCAGGCGTTGCAGCTAGCAATCACGGTCAAGGTCCGTGATGCTCTACTCGACGTGGGCTGGCAGGTTTGAAAACGCAAACTTGAGCTCTGATGTTGTCAGAGCATCGCCGATAGCCTCCAGGGCCTTGCGTTGTCCGTGCACCCTTACCCGATGCAAGAGGGTACGGTTCGCGCACACGCCTCCAAGGAGTCCCACCTTTCGGAGGAGACTTTTGTCGGTGACGACACTCAAGTGGGCGCTGCCTTGCCCCATTGCGGCCGCATCGTAGGAAGGGGGGTCCGCCCCCATTCCTCCGAGGGGTACCGTATCCCCACCGTCAGTGGTGATCCTGAGTCGGCCTGCCGTCTTAGCAACAAACTCCACGAGTCTACGACGGTCCTCACGAATCGTCTTCGCAGCGTTGTCGTCCGGCTCGTCCTCGTGGGAACTTCCCGTGTGACCGCTTTCAGCGCCCTTGCTTCTTTCGGCATTCTCGCTGCCATCGGTAGCTTCAGGTGACGTGGCGGGCGTCTTATCCTTCTCGAGCAATCGGTTGGAGTTTGCCGCACAACGATGACGATGGTCGCAATCCTCATCGCCTTCACCCTCGTCGGCGTCGTGCTCTTCTTCGGGATCCCCTTCTAGGAGATCCTCCTCCATTGGGTCATCCGTCGCCTGGGGATCGCCCACGTGCGCGTCGATGTGCTCGTCGAGTACTTTTTTGGCCTCCGCATGCTTCTCGGTGTCGCCGAGGTCGGGGTCGGTTGCCTTAGGCGGTGTGGTGGCCGGTACGGTTGCCTTAGGCAGCACGGTTGCCTTAGGTAGTACGGTTGCCTTTGGATTGGCAACCGTGCTCGCGACGGCGGCTCCCAAGATTTGGAGTCCGCCAAGAGCTCGTGGTGAGACCGTCACCACTTGCCCTTGTTTGTCTTAGACGGTCCGGCACTTGCCATCTCGACGTTCGTGCAACTAGCACGTGAAGGTCGTTGTGAGGATCATCCCACAACGAGGAGGAATCGCTTCTTGAGACGTTGTTCTCACGATCGGTGAGGCAATTATAAGTTAACTTTCTATTTTCCTAGGCCACCACGTCGGCACAAGGTCGTGGGTTTAGAAACTAGTCCTCCTAAGCCGTGACTCACGGCACTTGGTAGCAACTAGGATCTAGGAAAACAGAAGTTAACAATGCAAGGGAGTAACAAGAAATGTGAGTACCGCTCACAAAACCAAGACAAAGAGCAAGAAAACAAGCAAGTACAAGGTCAAGAACGAAAAGACTACTTTTTTCTTGTCTTCTTGTCTTCTTGTCTTCTGGTCTTCCTTGGTCTCTTCTTGCGTCTTCTTGGTACGTCTCGCGCCCCTTGGCGGCGTCCTCCTTGGGCCGGCGGCGTTGGCCGCCAAAAGTCCCCAAGGTGTCGTCCTCCCTTGTTTTAGGGCTTCCTCAAGCTTTGAGAGCCCCTGGCCTTGGGAAGAAATGTTGTTCCATTTTTTGGTTGAAGGAGGGAAGGAGGGAACCTTGAAGAGAGGGGGGAAATTGGTGGTTTGGGGGTGGGCACTCCCCACCCCATCCCAAAAAATTCCCTTAGGTCCCCTGGAGGTGAGGAGAGACTGTGGAGAAGAAGCCCCAAAACATAGAGCTCTTCTCTAGCTTCCTAACGCACTTTACTGCACTTCAAACGGTGAAGCGTAGATGCCGTAGTCCCTTCTGGCGTTTATGATGCTGCTTGCAGCTGCCGGCTGTGTTTTATCTATGTCGTAGCCGCCGTTTCCGTCGAACTCTTAGTCGCGAGGGTCGTCTGGCTCTGAGAACCACTGTAACGGGCTGAGTCTCCAGCTCCTGCTCTGAAGTCGTCGTCAGAGTTCGCAGAATGGCGTTCTCAGTCCGCGTCAGGGGTTTACCCCCTCTGCAAGACTGAGGGGCAATCGTCATCAACGACCCAGAGGAGGGAGATTCGAATGTTTCGAGTCTCGGGAGGCCCATTTCCTTTTTTAACCAAACCCCTGGGTTTGGGACCCAAACCGGGGGTTTTTACCTCGAACTCATGTGTTCACATGAGTTATTTTGTTTATGATATGTCGAAGTTCGTCGCGAACGAACTTTGATTTACGTTTTGCCGTTCTGGGGCGAAATCGTCGCATGCGAGGCACGCTGGCGATTTCGCGCCAGCTCTCTCGACCTCACCCTTGCTCCCCCTATCCTTCGTCCTCGCTTCCTTGTTTTGCAAGGAGGGCAAGGGGGGGCGAGGGCATGAGGCCACGAGGCCTCGCCCTTGAGGCCCTCGTGGCCTCTCAGCCGCCGATCGGGATGAGGCCGCGATCGGCGGCTGGCGGCTGGCCGGCCGGCAGCAAGCTGGCCGGCGGCCAGCGAAGTGCTGGCCGCCGGCCAGCCCTCGCTAACGCGAGGGGTGGTGCACAACCACCCCTTGCTTCAGCGAGGAGGGAAGGCCAAACCGGCCCTCCCGCTACAGCTCTTGCCACGCAGAGCTCTCTCTCTCTCTCTCTCTCTCTCTCTCTCTCTCTCTCTCTCTCTCTCTCTCTCTCTCTCTCTCTCTCTATGGCGCTTGACCCGGGCACACTGAGGGAAGCTCTCTCATGACAGGATGCTGATGCTTAGCGTGGTGCGTACAAGGATGAGCTTCGCGCCATCCGAGAGCACAGAGTTTACGAGTGAGTCGACCTTCCACCTGGGAGGAAGGCTATTCAGGTCAAGTGGGTCTTTCACGAGAAAGTGAAGCCGGATGACTCACTGGAATGCCACAAGGCTCGCTTGGTCTTCAAGGGGCACTCTCACATTGAGGGCATCGACTACACTGACACCTTTGCCCCTGTCAGCCGCATGACCTTAGCCCGAGCTCTGTTCGGTGTAATGGCTCAGCATGACTGGGAACTGCACTGGATGGATGTGAACAATGTGTTCCTCCACGGCTCTCTGGATGAGGAGATTTATGTGGCTCAGCCACCTGGCTTTGACGATGGTGACAAGGTCTGGTGCTTGCGCAAGTCCTTGTACGGCCTCAAGCAGTCTCCTCGGTGTTTGAACCAGGAGATCATTGGCACCCTGACTTGTGCGAGATATTTATTGAGCGAGGTAGATCCCTCTCTCTTCATACGACGGATGCCCGAGCGATTCACCATCATCCTGGTCTATGTCAACGACCTTCTCATCGCGTCTCCTTCACTGGAGGTCGTGAAGGAGGCCAAGGCTGTCCTCCATACTGCCTACAGGATGAAGGACCTTGGTCTTGCAATGGTGTTTCTTGGCATGGAGATCGTGCGCGACCGTAGACGTCGTACTCTACTACTGCATCAGGCCCGATACGCACGTGTTGTGGGGGAGCGCTTCAACAACCTCCTCGGCGCAATGCCCATGACTTCCACACCTCTCACGCCTGACGGGAAGGATGCCCTAAAGGTGAACGATCCCACACAATTGGGGGAGACAGTGGATGTGACCCTGTATACCCGTCTCATCGGATCTCTGATGTACCTGGCCACTACCACGCGTCCTGACATCACATTTGCCGTCAACCTCCTTGCCCAATTTTTGTAGGCTCCACGTGTTAGAGCCCTTCACGCGGCTGTGCGAGTGGTGCAGTACATGGTCTCCACACCGTACCTTGGACTCTGCCTTTGCCGGCCGTGTTCGGTGATCCTTAATGGCTACACTGACTGCGATAGGGCTTGGAGCTTAGATGGACGCAGTCGCACCGGTTACGTGTTCCTACTCGGTGGGACTGTTGTGTCTTGGCGCAGCGAGAAGTAGAGCTGCATTCCACGTAGCTCATCGGAGGCAGAGTACGTTACTCCGGGTGCAGGGGCTGCTGAGGCGGTATGGCACTCACATGCAGCGTGCTGACTTCTTGACAAAGGCACTAGCACGAGGAAAGATCCTGGTGGCCATTCATTCTGTTGGACTTCGCCCCTTGCCTGAGAGTGGTTGAGTGTGGGGTGTGTCTGTGTACGTGTCACATTTCTCGTTGCACTCGTACTACTCGTCTCAGTGCGGCACGTGTATGGACATGCGTACCATCGGGTCATGGGGGAGTGTTGTGATTTGTGACATTCCTCTCGACCTGTACAATTCACTGTGACCACTCGGCCATGTCCATACTCGTGCAGATCCGTGATGCAGACCCTGATGGTACCTGTGTGTCATCTGTTGGCGGACTACCAGCTTGGAGCTCATTGACGACCGTTCCAGAGCTTTGGACGCTACCCGAGACCTATTATAGTTTTTCTGCAGCACGTACGAGTCTATCGGTGGACTGGCCGTGGACCCGATTTGCATGTTTTTGCATTGTGTGTCTGAAAACTTGCAAGGAAGCTTCCTAATCTTGCTGTTACTGATGTGGCGACACTGTCCAGCCAGCTAGCGCACTAGCAAGCAAGCAGGTGCAAGAAACAGTAAGAATCAGGCTAGGGAGACGCGCAAAGTCTCATAAGCTCCAATAGCTTAGTAATGCAGAGAGAATTGACAACTGACAAGCACACGGCATGAATACTTGCCGCGGCACACGGCGGGCGACGCACGCGGCAGTGTTAGTTTGTCCTAAAACCGGCTCAAAACTACTGTTTTGGCCGCAACTCTGCACACAGCCATCCAAAGACAACACCGTCTGAACCTAGAGATGCAAAATCTTGAGCCGGACGCTACGACTGGTCACACGCACAAGTCCGGCATCAATCGGTGGAAGGACAATACAAAACATGCAAATCGGGATTGAGATCCAGTCCACCGAGAAAACTCTAGCGTCTGCAGAAAAACTACAGAGCACCCCAGCAAGCACCCGGGACGTCCAGGCAGCCGTCTGGCAGCTGCTGGTGGATGGATCCACCAACCGTCAGTGCTCCGGCGCCAGCTGGGCCCGCATCAGGGATCTGCATGAGCATGGACACGGCCGAGTGGTCACAGTAAGCTGTACAAATGGACGGAAATAACTCACATCACAACACTCCCCCATGACCCGATGGTACGCATGTCCATACACGTGCAGAACTGACACACGTGCACAACAAGATGCTCAACAGTCCATGCTCACACACCCCACTCTCAGCCACTCTTAGGCAAGAGGCGTAGCCCGACAGAATGAATGGCCACCATGAACTGTCCACGCGCAAGTGCCTTGGTCAAGAAGTCAGCCCGCTGCATGTCCGTGCCAACCCAGATGATGGAGATCACCTATCGCTCCACAAGATCACGCACAAAGTGATGCTCAACAGCAATGTGCTTCGTGTGTGCATGAAACACACCAAAGTTCTCTATAATGGCAAGATCACTTTGGTTGTCACATCGCAGAACGATGCAAGGCACAGACTGACGCAACTCACGAAATAGACGTCATAGCCACACCGCCTCAGCAGCCCCAGCCCCCAGAGCAACATACTCAGGCTCTGATGAGCTACGTGCGATACAACTCTGCTTGCCATTGCGCCACGATACAGCGGTGCCACCAAGCAAGAACACGTAGCCTGTCCGACTGCGCCCATCAGGACTCCACGCCCAGTCACTGTCTGTGTAGCCGTCGACCACCACCGAACACTGCCGTCCAAAGCAGAGTCCGACGTACGGTGTGGACACCATGTACCGCACCAATCGCACAGCCACATGAAGGGCTCTCGCCCAAGGACACTGTAAGAACTGTGTAAAGAGATTGACGGCAAAGGCACTGTCGGGTCGTGTGGTAGTGGCCAAGTACATCAAGGAGCCAATCAGGAGCAAGTACAAGGTCACGTCCACTGTCTCCCTTAGGTCTGTAGGATCATCCACCTTCAGAGCATCCTGTCCATCAGGTGTGATGGGGGTGGAGGCTATAGGAACTGCACCAAGAAGGTCAGCAAGCCGCTCCCCCACAACGTGGGCATAACATGCCTGATGCAACAAGAGTGTCCGTCGCTGACGATCACGCACGATCTCCATCCTGAGAAGCACAGCTACAAGACCAAGGTCCTTCATCATGTAGGCAGCCTGGAGAACTGCCTTGGCCTCCTTCACGGCCTCCATAGAAGGAGACACAATCAGGAGGTCGTCCACGTAGACCACGATGGCGGTGAAGCTCTCAGCTGTCCGTCTGAGAAAGAGGGACGGGTCAGCGTCACTCTGTACGTAAACGGCATGTGTCAGTGTACCAGTGATCTCCAAGTTCCATCACCTGGGTGACTGTTTCAGGCCGTACAAGGCCTTGCGCAAGCGCCAGACCTTGTCACCAACCTTGAATCCAGGTGGCTGGACCATGTCGATCTCCTCCTCGAAGGTGCCATGAAGGAACGTGTTGTTCACGTCCATCTGGTACAGCTCCCAGTCGTGGTGAGCAACAGCCCCAAACAGAGCGCGAGTGGTGGTCATGCGGCCAACCGGTGCAAAGGTGTCAATGAAATCTACTCCCTCAATCTGCGAGAACCCCTTGGCCGTCAAGCGAGCCTTGTAGCGATCCATCAGGCTTCACCTTCTTGCGAAAGACCCACTTGGCCTGTACAGCCTTCTGCCCAAGCGGGAGGTCGACAAGCTCATAGACAATGTGCTCACGGATGGCTCTCAACTCATCCTCACAAGAAGCACGCCACAGGTCTGCATCGTGAGCTGAGAGTGCCTCCTTCAACGTGCCTGGATCAGGCATCGTCGAGGGAGTGCTCCGGGTGGCTAAGACACACGCCTCCGGACTCGGTCTGACCATGACAAGCTCGGCTGCGGCATCGCAAGCGACCAAGATGATGCCCTGCAAGAAAGTTGTTCACCTTTCCACATTTAGGTGGTGCCCCCTGACACGTGTCAATATGTGCAAGTTGCCAGCTCGCTCCAATACTCGTTGACCACCCCTGTGGGCAACCGAGGTTCGGGCTCCCATGAGTTATGTTCAAGTCCACACCCGGCCCAATGAACGAGGTATTCCCTGACCCCACGACCGGAGAGTACGCTCTTGGTGTTGGACTAGGCAAATAACATTGTATTGGCCATTGGTAGCAAGGACTAAAGGTGGTGGATGAACGGTTCCCTCTGTCGTGTATGGAGAAAACAGGCTCACGTGAAACACGTCATGTATGTTTATACTCGGCGGAAGCAACAATTGGTATGCCACTGGCCCGATGCGTGCGACGATGGGAAACGGCCCAATCCACTGAAGTAGAAGTTTTTGCGCCCCTAGGGACTTCAGTCAAAGATTCTTAGTGCTCAGCAGCACTTTGTCACCGATGTCAAACGAGACCTCACGGTGAATTTTTCCGGTATATGCCTTCTGTCATTGCCGAGTAACTTGAAGATGACCCTTCGCCTCTTGTAACAAGGAGTCTATGCGCTCGGCAAAGACTTGAGAGAAATGAACCTGTCCTCCTGTACTCTCACTCTTAACCAATGAAGAGGGCACCACTGGATGCCGATCATTGTTCAACACAAATGGTGTGAACTGTGTAGACTCGTTCACTAAGTTATGCATCTCAAACTCTGCTGGTGCCAAGAATGCATCTCAATCATCCGAGGCAGGGTCCACGTACATGCGGAGCATTTGTTCTGGAGTACGGTTCATGTGTTTTGTTTGTCAGTTAACTTGAGGGTGAAACGCTATCAACATTTATGACTCGCTGCCGAAGTACTCGTGCATCATTTGCCAAAACTTACTAGCAAATGTTTTATCACGATCGGAAATGTTACGCATCGGCAAGCCGTGGTACTTTACGACACCCTCAAAGAGGAGACAAGCGGACTCCTCTGTGTTCACATCAGTGGTTACAAGAATGAATTGTATCATCTACGTCAAAAGATCCACTAGTGTTAGATCGTGGCCACGGGCCGTGTCCGGAAGACCAGTAATGAAGTCTGTGCTGACGCACTCCCATGGTGTCCTAGGACTGGGAAGTTGTTGGAGAAGTCCATCAGGCTTCTTATTACTAGCCTTATTCCGAAGCCATGGGTTGCATGGTTGCTGTCTCAATGGCCAAAAAACACCCACCAACCTCGATGGTTGCTTTAACTTCCACTGGTTGCCGGCTTAGTGGATCGGCCACATTGATGCGTCCTGGCCGATACTCCCATGTGAACAAGAATCGGCTCAGGTATTCGCTCCAACGCGCATGTTGTCTTGACAGGTTTGGTTGCATTTGGAAAAACACCAATGGGTTATGATCGGTTATAATCGTCACACCCCCTTCGTCATCCTCGAGGTAGCAACGCCACATCTTGACAGCGTGTACTACCGCAAGGAGCTCTTGATCCCCAGTTGTGTATCGTGTTTCCACAAGGATGAGCTTTTCGCTCTCATACGCAACTAGATGACCATTCTTCATGATGATAGCTCCGATTCCTATTGCCGATGCATCACATTGAACCTCCCACAGTTATGATGGATGTGGAAGAGCTAGGACGGGCACTATGGATAGAAGCTCTTTCACTTTGACAAGGTATTCGCGTAATCAGATGTCTATTCCCAACAGACATCTTTCTTTTAAAGCCTGGTTAGCGGTGCTACCAGGGTCGAATACCCTTGCATAGACCATCGAAAGTGTTTTGCAAGGCCGAGGAAAGAACAAATCTGCCCAACATTTTCCGGGAGTGGCCAGTCCACCACGGCTTGAACCGTCCTTGCCGACAATGTGTCCAAGGTATTCGAGCTTATCTTGTGCAAACTTGCACTTGTTCAATTTTGCATAAAACTTCTGCTCCCGAAGGATCGTGAGGACATCGTGCAGATGCTCTATGTGCTCTTCCAGGGATTTGGAGAAAACCAGGATGTTGTACAGGTAAACCAAGAGAAACTGATCAAGTTGTTTGGTGAACGTTCGGTTCATTTCTCTTTGGAAGGTTGACGGTGCGTTCGTTAGCCCGAAGCACAACACCCGGAACTTATAGTGTCCCATGTGCGTTTGAAATGCAGTTTTAGGTACATCATCTTCCGTGTTGTGGATTTGATGGTACTCTTGAGACAAATCCAAGGATGAGAATAATTTTGCCCCTTGGAGTTGGTCAAACAGGTCCTCAATCCACGGTAAAAGGAATTGATTCTTCACCGTCAGCTTGTTCAGCACACGATAGTCCACGTACATACGTAAAGCACCATCCTATTTGTTCACAAAAAGAATCGATACACCGTATAGCGAGCTACTTGGCTCAATCCACCCCTTTGTAAGTTACTCTTTGATTTGGCGTTCGGTCTCTCGCCTTTCCGCTGGACTAAGGCGATACATGGGTCAAGATTTGATCTCTTGTGGCATGTCTTCCTTCATGTAGTCCTCCATGAGAGGAGCTAGGCCAAGAAGTATCAACAACCTTGTTGAATACGTCTCTTGACCTGTATCGCAGACAAGCTGGCATGGACTTTGAGTCGGGTCGGTGATAATTCCGTACTCGGAATGAGCGTTAAGCGACTCTGTCCTTTTCGGAGAATCAAACGCTTCGATTCAAAGCACATTAGAGCCTTGTTTTCACGGAGTCAGGTATCATCTAGCATCACATCAAACGGGTCAAGAAGATAGATTACCTTCAACGTGACACTCTGTGTGTACCCTTGAATACAAAAGTTCACTTTACAGGTACCGATCACAGGTACCGTACGGTTGTCATCGACAACAACTGTACCATTCGATGGCTCGTACTTCAGGCCAACCTGTCAAGTAAAGCCAAAGCTGACAAAGGATTTATCTCCTCCAGTGTCAGCAAGTACGTTCATGGGAGCACCAGCTACGTGTCCTTTGAAGTGCATCGTCATGTTACCTCCACTCTTCCGAGTGAATAGGCTCGACGACGGCAAGCCGAGTTTGTGATAAACACAAAATTGGTACGGCTGGCATTGTACCTCCCATGATTCACCCACTTGAGTTGATATCTTGTGGGAACGTGTATATTTGGCTGGCACCCTCCAGTCCTCAAATCTGACTGGGTCAAAATCGTCAACTAAGGGTACCATAAGCATGATTGAGCTCATTGCTTTCATGGCGTTTGCTTCAATCACTACGTCCAATAGTTCATGCGCAATGGATGTTATCGCCACCACAAAGCAGGTTCGGTCATGCATCTCGTCTGGTAATGCAAGGTTTAGTGGACAATGTTGATCAACAAGTTTAGAATGAAGCTCAATGAGGGGGGAGAAAACAACAGAGAAGTTTGAACTCGTCAAAAAATGAAATCTTTTTATCCTCATCTGAAAACATGAATCCACACTCACAGTCCACATTTACCCCTGAGTGGTCCCCACTAGCGTCACTCAGGGATGGGGAAAACCCGTGCCACGGCCTTGTCCATTTCCACGGCCGTGTCCATTACCGCGTCCGCGGCCTTGTCCATGGCCCTGTCCGTGGCCTCCTGCTGTGGCATCCCCATGAGGTACTACGATTGCAGCCAGCACTATGGGCTCTTGTCCACCACTAGTAGCTTCAGGGAACTGAGCCTTGAAGTGTCTGGACTGCATGCACATGTGGCATAGTCCCTCGCGGAAGGTCTTGTTACGACGCTCGCACGCCACCTGTAGCTCGTCATTGTCGCGGCCACGCTTGTGGTTGGGGGGGCCTATTCCCACCAGTCTTCTTGGCTTGGGGGTTTACAGGCTGCTTGCCCTTGACCCAGCCCCGCTACCCGGTTGCCCCTCCAGCCCCTGCAGCATACATGCGTACATCGTGGCCTTGCTGTGCATGCGCGTTTGGCCATGCATCCGAGTAGTGCTTCGGGTTTGCCAATTACGCTTTGCTCATCTATTCTAGCAACGCCCTCCACCTTGTCCAAGCTTGGCCCTTTGTGGTCGTGATGGTCTTGTCCTCCAGCTTCTCGTTGGCAAGACCATCGTGTAAGTACTCCAGCAGCAAGCACTTTGGGTACTTGAAGGTCTGGGTACCGTCGCTCTCGGTGAAGCTTTTGGCTTCCTCCACGAGTACAGAGAACTTGCTCAAATAGGCCTCAAGTGAGTTACCCAACTGCCAAAAGTCCTTGATCTTGTGAAAGGCGTGTTGCGCCTCCTCTCGCTGGATACACTTTTTACACATAGTTACGCAGAAGGCTTCCCACAACTGGTTCAGCCAGTCGGTCTGCTTTACGTCCTTTCGGAAGATCTCCACACTGTGGAGGAAGGACGTGTTCATGACCGGCCTCGAGGTCGTCGAGGCAGGCGGGTCCTCACTGTCACTGGAAGTGGCATCAGCCCCTACGGCACACTATGACTGCTGTTGTGTCCGCACCTAGGTCATGCTCTGCAATGCCTTGTCGAGGTCGTCGCACCGGCGGCTTGCCTTGAGAGCGACGAGGCGTTGCAGCTCGCGGTCACAGTCAAGGTTCATGATGCTCTGCCCAACGTAGGCCAGCAGGTTGGCGAATGCGAACTATAACTCTAATGGCGTCAGAGCATCAACGATAGCCTCAAGGGCCTCGCGTTGTCCATGTACGTTTACCCACTGTAGGAGGGTTCGGTTCACGTACACACCTTTGAGGAGTCCCACCTTCCAGAGAAGGCTATCGTCCACGACGATGCTCGCCTGAACGTGGGTTTGCCCCATCACAGCCACATTGTAGGACGGGAGATCCATCCCCACTCATCCACGTGGTGGTGCATTCCCACCAACGGTGGTGATCTTCAGTAGTCCCGCCACCTCGGCAGCCAACTCGACAAGCTTGCGGCGGTCATCACGAATTGCCTTTACAGTGACGTAGTCCATATCGTTCTCTCAAGAACTTACCGCATGGCTGCTTTTGATGCCTTTGCTGCTCTTGGCAGCCTTGCTACTGTTGGCAGCTTCAGGCAATACGGCGAGCGCCTTGCCCTTCTCGAGCGATCGGCTCAAGTTTGTCGCACAACGATGGCGATGATCGCGATCCATGTCGCCTTCGCCATCGTCGGCGTCGTGCTTTTCTTCGGGGTCCTCCTCCGGGTGATCCTCCCCTAGCGTGTCATCTGTTGTGTGGGGGTCACCCACGTGCAGATCGACGTGCTCGTCGAGCACTTTTCCAGCCTCCACACGCTTCTTGGTGTCGCCAAGGTTAGCACTGGTTGCCTTCAGCGATAAGGTTGTCTTTAATTTGGCAACCGTGCTCGCGGCGATGGCTCCCAAAATCTGGGTTCTGCTGAGGGCGTGTGGTGAGGTCGTCACCACCTCGCCCTTGTTGGTCTTGGACGGTCCGGCACTTGGCATCTCGTCACCCGTACAACTAGGACGTGAAAGCCGTTGTGAGGATCACCCCACAACTTCAAGGAGGTGTTGCCTCCCAAAGTATCCTTGCTCTCATAATCGGTGAGGCAATCATAAACTTGATTTGTATTTTCATAGGCCGCCATGGTCGGCACAAGGACGTGGATTTGTAAACTAGTCTTCCTAAGCCGTGACTTACGGCAATTGCAAGCTACTAGAATCTAAGAAAACAGAAAATGAAAATACAAGGGAATGACAAACATAACATGAGTGTTGCTCACAAAACAAGGACAAACAATGAGAAAGAAGTTCTAGCAAGTCTTTGCGACTCCTTCACTCTGTCTCCTAACTTCTTTTCCTCCCCTTGGCTTCTTGTCTTCCTTGGCCTCCTCTTGAGTTTTCTTTGCGCGTCTCGCGCCCCTTGGCGGCGTTGAGAAAGCCGCCAAAAATTTTCAAGGTGTTTTCCTCCCTCTTTTTAGGGTGCTCTCAGGTCGTGAGGGCTCCTGGCCTTGGGAAGAAATGATGTCCCAATTATTGGATGAAGAAAGGAGGAAGGGAACCTTGAAATGGAGGTAAATGGTGGTCTTTGGGGATGGGTACTCCTCACCCCATCCAGAAAAAAATCCACCAAGCTCCCTGGAGTGAAGGAGAAGCTCAAGGGAGCTGGGAGGGTGAAGAAGAGCTCTTCAAGAGTTTTCTAACATACATTTCGGTGCTTGGAACAGATTCGAATCGATGCTATAGTCTGTTTTAGCGTTTCTACTGCTGCTTGGAACTGCCAGCGGCGTTTTGTATATGACTTAGATGTCATTTCTGTCGAACTCGTGGTCGCGGGGGTTGTCTGGCTATGAGAACAGCAATAACAGGCCGTGACCTCCAACTCCTACTCTAAAGTTATTGTCGGAGTTGCAGTACGGCGTTCTCAGTCCGCGTCAGGGTTTTACCCCCTTCGCAGGACTGAGGGGCAATCGTCAACAACGACCCAGAGCAGGGAGACTCGAATATTTTGAGTCTCCGGAGGCCCATTTCCGTTTTAATCTTACCCCTGGTTTTGGGACCCAAACTAGGGGTTTTTTCCTCAAACTCATACATTTGTATGAGTTATTCCATTACTTTATGTCGAAGTTCGTCACAAATGAAGTTTGATTTACGTTTTTTACGTTCTGGTGCGAAATCGTCGCGTGCGAGGCACGTTGGCGATTTCACGCCAGCTTTCTCTCACACCTCTTGTCTCTCATCCCTCGTCCCCCTCCCTCATCCTCCCTTGCTCGCTTGTGAGGAGGACGAGCGGGGGCGAGGGTACGAGGCCACGAGGCCTCGCCCTCGAGGCCCTCATGGCCCCTCAGCCGCCGATCCGGCTGAGGTCATGATCAGCGGCTGGCGGCTGGCCGGCTGGTGGCCGGCCAATCACTTGGCCGGCCGCCAGCCGCCCAGCCGGCTAGCAGCCAGCTGGCCGGTGGCCAGCAAAGTGCTGGCTGTTGGCCAGCCCTCGCTGGCACGAGGGGTGGTGCGCAATCACCCCTCGCTTCAGCGAGGAGTGAGGCCCTCCCGCTACAGTCCTAGTACACCTTTCTTTGTCATAAGGCCAAATGAGTCTTCCCTTAGGTAAGACCTCAGTGCATGGGGCTACTGTATGTGACAAGTGGGCTCAGTCACCATACAAAAGTACACTTGGAGCACACTCAATGCACTAATTGATCTCATGTTCCAACACACCTCATTTTTGTTTTATGTGGCCAGAACATTTACCTCACGTTGTTGACTTGGATTTTTCTATTTCAAACAAGAGGTACATAATCATCATCGCGTCTTACCGTACTGATCTTTTATTTCATTTTTTTCAAAATTGCAATCTATGCGTTCCTTGATTTCGTACACGGTTTTCATCGAAAGAGTTATTTAGGTCCCTTTAAATTCGTTGAACGAAAAGGTCAAATCTTTGAATTCGACGATCAGTCTCAAAATCACTCGTGATCGAGGGCGAATGAGGGTCGCCCTCGCTGTTGAGCAAGGGTATGGCCACCGGAAGTGTGCAAAACATGGCACGCGCTCTGTCAGACATGTCTGACGTATCAGATTGGCATGTCAGACATGCCAAACAGCGCGTTTGTCAGGGGCGGCGATGCTGTATCCTGATCGTGGACCGCAATTACTTAGAAAAAAGTTTATTTCATAGCATAATCATACACAAAATACCCAGGCCGTGAACAAAATTTTTCATAGTCCCTGCTGAAGTAATTATTCAGGGTGTACTTAAGCAATTCATTTAAAAAAAAATCAAGGAAAACCAGTCAAAAAATGAATATGTATGAAATCAAAGATCAGTAAGGTATTACATTTTGTGTTTTATGTATGTTTATGGCAATTCCTTGTGTTCTTATATGCTTACCATGGAATGCAAAAACGATATCTTGAGATTCTACATAAATCATTTGTTTTCAACTGATTTGTAATGGCTGTATTAGCTTTTGAATACTTCACAGTTTTTAGGACGTAGATATGTACAAAAGATTTCATTGTGTTGAATCTGTATGAAATGCTCTATTATAGCTACAATTCTCATTGCTAGCTCTCGTTACCTAATTTGTCTGCTTGTCCCATACAAGCTTGCAACACCGTTAAGAGAGAGCTTCGGGCAGTATCCCTTGTCATACTTGATGGCTGTCCATCAGACGCAGATTCGACGATGATACTGTCCTCAGCTGAAGTGTCTCGCCTGTTTTGTCGGTTCGGTCCACGCGAGGTCGTCTAGTGAAGCCTCCCAGTGTATGGGGGTAGTGCATGTGGCGAGTGCACTCAAAATGAGTGAACTACACTTATCACGCACTGAGTGTATGGCCGCCATTGGAAGCTATTTCATGATTTCGCAACGACATCACAAACATCTTGATTTGAAACCCTGATCAGCTATGCTGATGATCGCGAACCGCATGAATCAGTGTTGATAAGCTGAGTCCGCGGGACAATTGGAGAGCTGAAAAACGTGGAGTCCATGAGTCCCTCTAGAACGAATTTTAGCATGTTGAAGGCATAAAAAGAGAAGCAAATGAATTGCAAGGATCATTTCAAACCATTATGTGATTAGTTACGAGGTATGGTGAAGGAGCTCGCCGGTGCGAGTGAAATCGACATCCTGTGATCCAAAAGGATGGAAGCGTCAGACGGACCGTTGGCTCAAGATGATATAGATGATTTGCAATAGAGATGATTTTTTGCTCGATGTTTACAGTCAAATGGTGAATGGACCCCTTGCTATCAAACATGGAAAGCAAAAGCAGCAAAGGCAGGGTCCTTTTAGATCAAAATGACAATTCTGCTCGCCTGAATGATGGGCTCTGTTGCATCGAAGAATACTAGTTTTCAATTCTTGTTCGGTGTTGACGCGATCTAAAGCTACAACCACCTGAAATAACATGTCTATGGTTGGCCGAAGCTTTTGCAAGAATTCAGAAAAGACAAGTTTCTAATCCCAAGAAGATCAAAAAAAGGTGGCCACGAGTCGTTCAATCTTCTTTTTTATTGAATTTCAACGACTCCTTGTTGTTAGAATCAGGAATGATACATGTTTTACCAGAAAGAGAGAATACTCGATACTATTGAGGCCGTCGATTGATAGATGCGTCGAGATCTCGAGCCTGAGTTGAGGCAATTGAGGTGGTCAAAATTGATGTCGACTTCATTACTTCATCAAACGACAAGAGTCAAGGATCAAACAAAATGGGTCTTCGTTCTAAGTAACAATTGCAAACTGCAAGAAAGTGTCGGTCGTTGTCGTATCTGGCTGATTGCGAAAGACAACAACAATAACCTTGCCATAGTCGAAGGTTGTTTTGAGTGCCAGACCTTTCCAACCCACCATATTTAAATGAAGAAAAGATCACAAACCTTCAGAAACATGAAATGTGAAGAGTCCCACACTCACTGTACGATAAGTGTACTTTTCCACGTAAATTGAGCACACTCGCCCACATACACTTGGCCATGCACAAGGGGGGGTCCTAGGGATGGAACGCGAGCAGGTTGGGCACTGACTGTCGGAAACAACGGCATCCTACTTGAAAACAAAAAACTCCCTGTCATCAACTGTCGGTTGTCATCCTTGCCAACCGTCTACTGATGTGAGTGCGCCATACAAGGCTCCATGAATTGGTCGGCACGACTGGAAACTAAAGGAGAGTTACTAAAAGAGCAGTCAGAATAGGCAAGGACAGTTAGAGGTCCAGAACAAACTTGGATACAGTCTACTTTAAAAATCCTGGCTATAAGCAAAAAGACACCCTGGAAATGATGTGATTATTTGTCTCAAGTTCATAACATCTGTACAATATCTAAGGATAGATAGAGGGGGAGATATAGAGAAATATAGAGAGTGATTGAGGGG
>SZWC01018788.1:3580-16635 GCA_023375785.1 Penium margaritaceum | reverse complement strand
GGGGGGGGGGGGGGGGGGGGGGGGGGGGGAGGGGAGGGTGAGACGTTCGTCTCCTCCCCCCATGAGCTGTCAGCCCGCGTGAGAGCGGGGAGGGGAGTGGGATACGCCCCCTTTCCTCCCCATGGGCTGTCCACCAACGTTAAGGGGGGGGAGGAGGGCGAACAGCCCCCTCTTCCTACTTTGGCGCCATAAATAAGGAAGGGGGAGATAGGGAGAGGTTCGCTCCCCTCGGCCCCCCTCGGTGCTATGGCGAGGAGTGGGGGAGAAGCGCTCCCCCCTCCTCGGCAAGCTCCCGACGAGCTCTCGGCGGGCTCCCCACGAGCTCTAAGGCAGTTGCACTTGGGTTGCTCTCGACAGGGAGCATTTGAGCGGCCCGTCAAAACGACTCATCTTTTTTTTTTTTCAATCTCTCGGCTCTCGGCTCTTTCGGCTCGTCCAGCTCGTCTCTCGTCCGTCTCGGCTCTCTCGGCTCGTTGCAATACTCTCTCCACCGATCGGGCGGCGTTTAGACAAACGGTCTAAACATAATATTTTTCTCTAAACTGCATCGCTTGTTGATGTTGTCCGTCGATGTGGAGATCCGACGGTCGTTTGTAGTCAACACATGTTTTTTTTCTCTCTCACTGAAGTATTTGGCTCTGATTTCAATGTAACAGCCGTAGGCTGTTTTGCGACAAACTCTGGAACCAAAACGTAGGCCCTCATAATAGTCAGTCCAAGGATAGTGGACAAATGGTCGCCTTAGCCATTTTGACTGAGAAGAACCGCGCCACAAACTGACGTAGTCGTCATAAGGCATTTTTGCGAACATGCATCCTAAAACCCTATTGTTCCACGTTGCATTGCCACGTGGAAATAGGACCCTAGTGGCCAACTAGAAGGGAGGAGGAGTGACGCGATGGATTTTCCATCGCGGCACTCCATTCACCTAGAATCCGGCCACGAATATTTTCCCGGCGGGAGTCAAACCAGACTCTAGCCTATTATACTTTCCCGGGCTTTGGCTCCTCGAAACTTGAGCCTCGAGTACCCAAAGTACCCGATAAGTATTTAACGGCCATTTTTAACTGTAGAAATGGTCTGTATGCTACAGATGGCAATGAAGCATAAAATGGCTTGATTCGGCCTACGCACTTTTGAACAACTGCATCACTCCAAGCGCCCTCATTTGCCGTTGGGATGTGCGAATCGAAAAATAAGGCACTATGCAGTGTACAATCCACATGCATGTCCACTAGGCATGTCGCCAAAAATGAGCGACGTAAAGCTTCATGCGGTTCTACCATTGATGGAGAACCAACCATCGTGGAGAGGCCACGGTCTCGCACACCTGACATGGTGTCATTGACATTTTTTACGTAATTGCGACTGTTGTGGTTCAGGGGGAGGGGGGTGGTTCTTCTAAGCCGCAAATAGTAATGCAGATTAAATATGTGGCTAATCCTCTTTGATTGAAGGCTATAAATGGATCCTAGGTCAGGGCCCCTAGGATTCTCAGTAATTTCCTCTAGTAGATGTGATATTATACTATAGATTTTGGTGGGAGCTAATGACCCGTTGTGGTAGTGCGACCATCTATCAAGTTCTTTACGGCCTAAGATTGACGGCTAGTCTGATCCAACCAATGAGAAGATCGAGCAACTGCTCCAAACGTTAAGTGAGGCACATCACACGAAAATGGTAGTTAAGCTAATAACCACCAAGCTAGCATACAACTTCATGACCACCACAAGGAGAGAAGAGATACAAGTCAAAGTGGTTCATGAAAAACTGCGTACTTCGCTGGCAAGTAAACAGAGTTTAGGCAACACCTCCCATCGACATCCTTTGTCTGTACTCATACAACGTACTGGACATGACACTACATACACCCACAAAAATGTTAGTAGCAACAAAGCAAACCACTGGCACGTATCGGACGGATGCCAAAATACATGTCAGTGATCATATCCTTTTCAGCTCCGTGCACGTGAAGTTGCAAAGGTAGCATTACGTCAAGTAGAAGTCAAAATAGTTTGGCCCGTCCATCATCGGAGAGATGCAAACACTTGACCCCACGAAGCTTTCCTTACATGAAAGTGTGACAATCCACCCCTTTTGCAATGTCAGCCGACTCCAACACTACGACAGTACCAGCGAGAACCTCCCTAGCTGGGAGGTTCCCTCACCACCATGTGCATGTGGTGAAGTATACGAATTACATCATCGAGGAAATCTTAGGAAAATGATGTTGATGGAAAGCCACAGAGTTTCTTGTCAAGTGAAAAGACCACAATGCGACGCATAATACAAGAGAGCCATTCAACAACATGCAAACTGTCGATCACTTGATCGAAGACTACTTCAATGGGCACCAATTTATGCTCGGTATTGCATTGAAGCGGCACAAAAAGGGAGGGGGGGGTAATGTGCCAAACATAAAAGAATTCCAGCACATCATGGCTCATCGTACACAGACTTCCAATGTCGCGTGGCAGTGCCACGCCGACCGGTCGAAGGAGCCACGTGGCATGAGCGGGGTCACCTAGGACTGTGGGCGGTGAGACGGGATGGCTTGAGGATCGCAGACCCTCAAGCACCACAGTTTTGGCCTAGTCGGCCAAGGATTCCCTTGAACCTATTACATTGGTATCAAAGCTCCAAGGCTCGAATCCCACGTTGGGATTACCGCAGATTCCGAGACGGCTCTCACTCCTAGTGGGGGGGAGTGTAGCGTGGCAGTGCCACGCCGACCGGTCGAAGGAGCCACGTTGCTCGATCGGGGTCACCTGGGACTATGGGAGGTGAGACAGGATGGCCTGAGGGTCGGAGACCCTCAAGCACCGTGGTTTTGGCCTATTCGGCCAAGGATTCCTTAAAATCCGTTACATCCAATTTTTGCCATTGACTGACCAAAGACATTTTGGACAAGTGCCCTGGCTCTCAAAGTCCTGTTCCTAAATCTTTTTCTTAGTCTTTTTACCAATTTGAAGAAAGAGGTGGCAGAAACATTTCGAACAGTATCGATATCCGGATATTATTCTGTGAACTCTGCAACTTCGCTGGATATATACCAGAAATTGCCACAAGTTTTAAACTAAACCTCGAATGTTTTGCTTTGTTTTTCTCTCTTTTTTTAATTGTTCACAAAGCTTTCTTCCATGCATTGCTCAACTTCAGCACTCTAGACCCTTGATAAGCTTCATTCTTATCTAGGGAAAACAAGCCAAGATATCCACGCGCCTGAAGGTTTGACCGTGCCATATCCACGAGCGAAATTTTATGCCTGTCATTTCCAGCACTTGAAAAAATAGGATTGCGGTATCTAACTCACTCGTCATGCTTGGTCAGCGACATGCGTTGCTAATCGAGCATGGCAAGGAGGGTCGTGAGACCCTCCTCAATCGAGAGAGAATTGTTTGATCACAAATCTTGCTCCCTTGCGAGGTCGCGATCTTGCAAGGGAGCGAACGTTGCGATCAAGCAACTCTCGCTACCTTGTGAGATCGTAATCGACCCCCTTGTAGATAGCCACAAGCACTATGCTAGCAAGCAAGTGAGTGGCAAGCGATGAAGCACTCCATGGATCGGGGAACGCTCAAGACTAAGAAACGTGGAAGTAGTTAAGACACAGCTTAACGAGAGTGAGTAGTGAGCGGGGTGGTGAGAGCCAGTTGACCAGGCCACCCACGCGAGACACTCGTCGTGGGGCCCGGCCGCCACCCAGGGATCGAACCCGACCCTGGAGCGAGCGAGCTCCAGGCGGTTTCTCACACGCCGGCACAAGCCGGACGTGTGGTCCCGAGGGATCAGCAACCCGGTTCACCACTCTAGGAACATGCAAGTATTCAATCAACTAACGAGCATGCAATCCTATAGGTTGTATCCCCATTTTGGCACGTGACGTTGTTACTAAACTAAGGCTTGTGACAAGGCTGGTGCTAAAGCCACCACTTGGCAGCTTGATGGGGGCACCTCCACTGTGCACTTCATGCTGCACCACAGTCTTGCACCAGGGAGCCTTAATCTAGTTCAATCACCTGCAGTGGTGAGGTGTGTGCATGAATGGAGACAAGAGGGCACTTGCGTGTGTTTGTGACAATAACCAACACTCCCCCATGACCCACAGACGAACAGGCCTCACACACACAGAACCTAGGACGAGGAGAACATCACAGGATTCACATCAACCGGCGGCATCACGAGAGCGCAGCAAGCCAACAGCATGCACAGCCGCCTTGAACATTCCACTGCTGAGCGCTTTGGTGAGAAAGTCTACACGCTGTTGACGAGTGTCGACCCAGACAACCTGAACTTCCCCAGCGGCAATGTGCTCGCGTACAAAATGATGCTCAATGTTAATGTGCTTAGTGCGAGAGTGATGCATGCCATCGTGCTCAGCAATCGCCTTCGCACTCTGGTTGTCACAGCGCATGGTGATGCAATGAATGGGGACACGCAACTGCTGCAACAAGCAGGACAGCCAAACACTCTCACACGTACCTGCACCTAGTGCCACATACTCTACTTCACTGGAGCTCCTGGCAACACAACCTTGTTTTCCGCTCTTCCAGGAGACAGCAGTCCCTTCGACGAGGAAGATGTAACCAGTGCAGCTGCAAGCATCTGTGTCATGTGCCCAGTCACTATCTGTGTAGCCGTCAACGACTACTGAGGGCTGAGCACGGTAGCAGAGTCCTACGCGTGGAGTGGACAACGCGTAGCGGACGACGCGTAGTGTGGCCTCGAGATGCTTCTGTCGAGGCTGCTGGGAGAACTGGGCAAGGAAATTGACCGCGAAGGCCACGTCTGCCCTAGTGGTGGTGGCGAGATACATGAGGGAGCCAACAACACTGAGGTAATCGGTGACATCGACAAGCTCCCCCGGTTGTGCTGAGTCAAGTGACTTCAGCAGACGCTGACCTGCTGGAGTCATCGGTGTGGACGCGGTGGGGATGTCTGCGAGCAAAGGAGCAAAACGCTCCCCCACTGTGCGTATGCACGCAGCCTGGTGCACATGCAGGGTGCGACGCTGATGATCACGCTCAAGCTCCATCCCCAAAAACACCCGTGCACGACCTAGATCCTTCATCTTGTATGCAGACTGCAGCAGGTCTTTCACTGACTGGACAGCTGCCGGGCTGGGTGAGGCAATGAGCAGGTCATCAACGTAGACCAACACCGCCACAAACGGCTCTGAGGGGGCGCTCAAGAAGAGCGCTGGATCAACTGTGCTGCGACGGTAACCTCCCCGCTCGAGAGTCAAGGAGATCTCCATGTTCCAACACCGCGGCAACTGCTTGAGCTCATAGAGGGCTTTGCACAGTCGCCAGACCTTGCTCGTGCCATCGGTGAAGCCCGGGGGCTGTATCATGTAGATCTCTTCATCGAGCTTCCCATGCAAGAAGGCATTGTTGACGTCCTTCTGCTCCAGTTCCCAGTCGTGTCGGGCAACGAGACTCAAAAGTGCTTGAGCCGTGGTATATCTCCCGACCGGTGCGAAGGTCTCATCAAAGTCAACACCGGGGATCTGGGAGAACCCTTTTGCTGTGAGACGTGCCTTGTACCGGTCGACTGTTCCATCGGGCTTCAGCTTACGCCGAAGGACCCATCGGGCGGAGACTGCCTTGCGACCTGCAGGCAGATCCACCAGCTCAAAGACTCCATGGTCTTGGAGGGCTGAGAGCTCCTCCTGCATGGCCTTCTCCCAGAGGGTAGCGTCTGCCGCCTTACGAGCCTGCCGGATAGTGGTGGGCTCAGGAGGGAGAGTGGGGAGGCCAACGGCCACAAAGCATGCGGCGACATAACCGGCAGAAGACTCAAGAGCACTGTGGAACTCGTGGGCTACAAGAGCATAGCCAACTGCAGATTTTGGGTGTACAACGCTCACAGACAGGCCCAGTGCATCAAGGCCGGTGGGGCGCACTGAGGGACCAGCTGTGGAGGATGAGGCTCTGGAGCGGGTGACTCGTTGAAAGGCAGTGGACGAGCCTGCCAGGAGAGACTCAGTAGGCGCCCTAGAAGAGGAGGGCTGAGAGGATTGAGAGGGAGGAAGAGCACGAAGTCTCCCCCCACGAGTATAATGCTCTGGACAGGGGAGCCGAGCCTGAGGCGCGTCGCCTGCGCTGGTGTCAAGCACCGGAGGAACTGCAGCGCCAGGAGATGAGGTGGGAGTAGAGTGGGCAGTGGACTGTGCGTAAGTGGGCGCCGACTGTGAGGACTCGGGAATGGCGGTAGACGGAGAAGATACAGGGCTGCCAGCTGAGGACAGGGGTGGCCCGGACTCCGGGGAGGGCACTGAGGCCCCCGACTCAGAGGAGACTGAGTCCTCGTCACTCTCCGTGGGAGTGACAACAGGGGACGCTGTGTGAGAGGGAGACGTGGACGCACGGAGATCGGCGGCTAGAACAGACCCACCCCACCCAAGCCGACGAAGCGAGGAGAGAGAAGACGGAGGAGGGACATGGGACAAGTCACGGGGGAAGACATCCTCAAAGAAGAGGGCGTCACGCGACTCGATGACGCGGGAACGGTCGGGGTCCCAGAAGCGCCACGCCTTAGACATGGCAGAGACACCAAGAAACATGCAGAGGCGAGCACGAGGACTCAGTTTGCCATCACGAAAGTCCTCTGGCAACCAGACAACAGCCACACAACCCCAGACACGAGCCAGACGGAGGTCAGCACGGCGACCGTACCAGCGCTCAAAGGGGGTGACGTGACGAGGAAGGGGACCGTGTGGGACACGGTTCCACACCCAGGTCATGTAGCACATGGCCTCGAAGGAGAAGACAGGAGAGAGGGAGGAATCTCTGAGGAGAGTACGAACACCATCAGCGAGAGTGCGGTTCCAGCGTTCAGAGACACCATTATGCTGGGGTGTGTAGGGGGCCGAGGGCTCCATACACACCCCACGAGAGGTGAGAAAGCGAGCGGTGGGACCCATGAACTCGCTACCACGGTCACAGCGAAAGACTTTGAGCCGGAAACCACAGGCCAGCTCAGCTTGTGGTAGCCAGGACTCAAGTGCGGGAAAGACGTCACTCTTTTGCCGAAGGGCAAAAACCCAGCGCATGCAAGAAAAATCGTATGTGAGACAGAGGACATAACGACCGACACCCCCAAGGGCGTCATGGGCAAGAGGTCCCATGACGTCAGCGTGCAGGAGGTCAAGTGGGTGAGGCGTGCGAGACTCAGACGTGGAAAATGGGGAGCGGTGCATTTTTCCTTGAGCACAGTCGAGACAGTCAGTGGGGCAAGGTGCAGAGAACGTGTCGGCATCAAGGCCATTCGCAGGCATGTCTCGAAGCAGACTGTCAATGGCGGCAATGTGAATGTGACAGAGACGACGATGGAGCAACTGCGCATGTGCAGGAGTGAGGGAACGAGCCACATGAACAAGAGCTGTCGTGGAGGGATGGGGTGCAAACAAGGGCACGCGGATCAAGCGGTCACAGCGAGTGCCACGCAGTAAGACACGACTAGTAGTGCGATGCATAACAGAGGCAATACCCCGACTGGATGAGAAGTCCATGCCCTGGTCGTCGAGTGTCATAACAGACAGCAGACTGGGCTCAAGAGCGGGCACATAGAGAACGTCAGGGAGGAAGAGCTCCCCCCCAGGGCCAACAAAACGGACGACACCGACACCCTGGACAGGGAGAAGGTGGCCAGAGCCAGTGCATACAAAGCGAACAGAGTCAACACGATCCAGCAACACAAACGCTGAACGACAGGAAGTCATGTGGTGGGTGGCCCCTGAATCAAGAATCCATGAGCCACCTGTCACAGGGACAGACGCAGGGTCACGACTCACAGCAGCAATGGCAGAACGAGGAAAGAGGCGCTGACCACAAGCGGCAAGGCACGTCAACTGGGGGACACCCCTGAACATGACCGGCGGGGGTCCACGAAGAGACGAGTCAACAGCACACACAAGGCCCTCCTCAACCGAACGTACACTCTCACCTCCGTGATCACGGAGGTGACGCTGGTGAACTGCGTGAGAGAGCGCAGATTCCAGCTGGCGGTCGTCCTCAGGTGGTCCAGTGATGAGTGCGGTAGAGGAGGGTAGCTGGGGACCAGGGGTGGAGGAAGCCCATGTTGGAGGTGAGTAGAAGCCAGTGGGAGGCCCGAAGTAGACAGGGCTGCCAAACCCCGGGGGCCAACACCAGGGTGCGGATGGAGAAGGTGAAGAGAGGGCAGTGCTGTAGGCAGCAGCTATAGACAATGGAGAAGAAGCGTGTGCCGAGCCACGACTGGATCCCGCGGAGGTGGAGGAGCGGGCAGAGCCGCCACCAGACCCTGAAGAGCGTGCCCAGTGAGCACGCATGGCGGAGGCCAGGCGTGCATCATTTGGTGGTGCAGGACACTTGGGCACCGCATGACCAGTGGTGCCGCAGTTCCAGCAAGTGACAGTGCTGGAGGAGGAAGAGGGGGATGAGGTGCTATCAGAACTGCGACCTTTCCCACTCTTCCTCTGCCCGCCACCGCCAGAGCCACCCCCTCGGCCTTTACCTTTGCCGCCCCCTCCACCACGCCCCCCCCCTTGGGAAGCAAGAGAGGTGGCAGTAGTGACAGAGGTGGAGATGGAGGACGAGCTGGAGGCTGAGGAGGTGGAGGAGGAAGGAAGTGCGGTGGCTGCTGCTGCAACGGCTGCGCGATGAATGCGTTTGTTCTGCAAGGAGCTCCACCAGTCCGTAAGACGCTGGGAGGTGAACTCCCATAAGGCCCCAATTCCAGGGGGTGCGTCGGCGGGAACAGGAATTGCCGCCAGACGCTCCAGCTCTGTGGCTTTCACTTCGCGAAAGATGTCGCTGAGCTCAAGCATGAGGCCGTTGATGATGGAGAGAACAGCAGAGAGTTGGCTTGGGGCGGCCTTGCCGAGGTCACGCAGCAGTTGCAGACTGCGAGCCCAATAGGCGTCAGCAGTCTTGTAAGCACGCATGGAGAGCGTGTTGAACTGGACGGTGAGGACGCTCTGTGCTGCATGTCTAGTGACTGTCGTGCGCCGCTTGATCAGGGCATAAGCCCCAACCGGGTTAGCGGGGGTGCGGCGTGCAGTGTCAGCATTGTAAGACCCGATCTCATCAGTGAGATCTTCTGGTCCGGCGCGAAAGGGGGCACGGACCGCTCGTGCCGACTCAGAATCGACTGGCACAAAAGGTGGAATAACTGAGGGATTTGGTGCATGGTAGTATTCCTAGAGTTGTTCCCCTTGCGCACAGGCACTGAAACAAACCTCCCAAGAGTGAAAAGCAAGATCGGAAATGAAATGGGGTGGAGTGGAATCAAAGTCAGGCTTGCATTGCACTGATGGAGCAGGGGCTTTGGCTGCAGTAGCGCCAGCGGCTGCGGTGACTGCAAGTGGATCAGAGGAAGATGTGCCAGCGGCAGTGGAAGCGGAAGCGGGAGAGGTGGAGAATGCTGCAGCAATGCTAGCGGACTGAGTGCTACGCAATGTGGGCTGCAGACGATTCAGAACCAAGTCAGCAATGTGATCGGCGAATGTCTCTTGGTCAGCCTGCTCAGCCCGCAATTTTTGCTCAGCAGTGCGCTAAGCACTAAGAGCTGCCTGCAATGCAGTGCGCTCACGCTGAAGCTCAGCTTGCAGTGCTCTGTATTGGTCATCGTCAACTGGCATTGTGCCAGTGGCGTGACTCTGCCGAGAAAATTTTGGCAGAGTTTCCCTTGCCCCAGTGGGCGTGGGAATGTAAGATATCGGTGTTGGAAGTGCGCTGCAAGGCAACAACCTAAACGCACGAACACGCCGATACAAGAAAGGCAGAGAGAGCGGGAGAACAAGAGAGGCCAAGCTCACCACGTACGACGGTGCAGAGAGAACAGTGGTGGTAGTGCCGCAGCAACTGAGGAGGCGATGACTGCGACAAAAGCTGATGTGGTGACAACGAAGCAGGCTACGCCTGTCAGGGTTGCACCTGACAGAGTGGAGATGACTGTAGCGGTCAAGACCAACAGTTGTATGTGCCGAGTGACTGATGGTGATGAGGAGGGTAGAGAGGCTGCCTGTGTTGTGGAGGCGTTGGTGGAGTCATCTGCACTGGAGAGTGCTGTGGCTACTACGGCTGCGGCGGATGCAACTGCGTTTGCTGCTACAGCAATCTGAGTAGCTACGTTGACAGGAGCTGCTGCCAAAGGTCCCTGGTCAACCGCTGCAGTGTACGTGTTAATGGCTCGACCAGCAGCAGTGTTGGCTGGTGCACGTGCCGCACGTGCAGTGGCTGCAAAGGTAGAGGCAACGGCAGCGCTGGATGCAAGGGTAGCCTGCAGTGCTGAAAGAATATCAGGGGACGAGATGGGTTCTACAGCTGTTGCGGTTGTAGATGCGGCAGAACGCGGGGCGGGGGCGTCTGACGCTACTGTTGCAGACGGTGGAGCTGCACCATGGAGAACAACACGGCGGTGTTGCTGGCGCGTCCTATGGGCAATGGGCGGGCTTACCAGAGTGTGAAGAGGTTGGTGGTCCCGTTGTGGTGCAGTTGCCGGTTGGTCCAGCGACGTTGGGGAATCGTCGTCGGCCGACTGGCAATGAGTTGCGTAGTCCTTTACGTCCGCCCACGCGTAGTGATCAGTAGGATCATAGTGTTCACCGAGATGATACCCCGAACTGCTGCGACGCACCCTCGACCACACTTCTCTCTCCGCCCGCTCCTCGTAGTACCCGAGTTCCTCGTCAGTGCGTGCACGGTCCCCAGCTGCCGTGGATGATGGAGGGTCGGGCTCGATCTCAGGCGGAGATGCCAGCGTTCTGAATGATGGGCCGCCTCAGGGCAGCCCGAGGTAATTGAGAGTGTGCCCCGTGAGTCACGGTTGCAAAGTTAGCAGTTGCACAGAACGGCAGCTGGTGCTGCTGCCTAGGCTACCACGATCTCGTGCTGTGGCTTCCACGGGATCACCCGCAGCTCAGCTGTGACTCGAAGGAGGTTCACAGGTCGATGCTAGCGGCTGCACAGAATGGCGGCTGCTGCTACTGCCTAAGCTGCCACGGTCTTGTGCTAGGGTTCATGAGTGTGATGCTAGCGGCTGCACAGAATGGCTGCTGCTGCTGCTGCTTAGGCCGCCACGGCCTCGTGCTGTGGCTTGTGCGGGATCACCCGTCGCTCCATGCTAGCGGCTGCACAGAATGGCGGTTGCTGCTGCTGCCTAAGCTGCCACGGTCTCGTGCTAAGGTTCACGAGTGCGATGCTAGCGGCTACACAGAATGGCTGCTGATGCTGCTTAGGCCGCCACGGCCTCGTGCTGTGGCTTGTGCGGGATCACCTGTCGTTCGATGCTAGCGGCTGCACAGAATGTCTGCTGCTGCTGCTGCTTAGGACGCCACGGCCTCGTGCTGTGGCTTGTGCGGGATCACCCGTCGCTCGATGCTAGCGGCTGCACAGAATTTCGGCTGCTGCTGCTGCCTAAGCTGCCACGGTCTCGTGCTAAGGTTCACGAGTGCGATGCTAGCGGTTGCACAGAATGGCTGCTGCTGCTGCTGCTTAGGCCGCCACGGCCTCGTACTGCGGCTTGTGCGGGATCACCCGTCGCTTAGCAGTGGCACGCGTGAGTCTCATGAGGTCCCAGGACGTCGTGGCGGGAGGGGCAGCCCTCCTGCTCTGATACCAGTAGGTAGCCACAAGCACTATGCTAGCAAGCAAGTGAGTGGCAAGCAATGAAGCACGCCATGGATCGGGGAACGCTCNTGCTAAGGTTCACGAGTGCGATGCTAGCGGCTGCACAGAATGGCTGCTGCTGCTGCTGCTTAGGCCGCCACGGCCTCGTACTGCGGCTTGTGCGGGATCACCCGTCGCTTAGCAGTGGCACGCGTGAGTCTCATGAGGTCCCAAGACGTCGTGGCGGGAGGGGCAGCCCTCCTGCTCTGATACCAGTAGGTAGCCACAAGCACTATGCTAGCAAGCAAGTGAGTGGCAAGCGATGAAGCACGCCATGGATCGGGGAACGCTCAAGACTAAGAAACGTGGAAGTAGTTAAGATACAGCTTAACGAGTGAGTAGTGAGCGAGGTGGTGAGAGCCAGTTGACTGGGCCACCCACGCGAGGCACTCGTCGTGGGGCCCGGCCGCCACCCAGGGATCGAACCCGACCCTGGAGCGAGCGAGCTCCAGGCGATTTCTCACACGCCGGCACAAGCCGGACGTGTGGTCCCAAGGGATCAGCAACCCGGTTCACCACTCTAGGAACATGCAAGTATTCAATCAACCAACAAGCATGCAATCCTACAGGTTGTATCCCCATTTTGGCACGTGAGGTTATTACTAAACTAAGGCTTGTGACAAGGCTAGTGCTGAAGCTACCACTTGGCAGCTTGATGGGGGCACCTCCACTGTGCACTTCATGCTGCACCACAGTCTTGCACCAGGGAGCCTTAATCCAGTTCAATCACTTGCAGTGGTGAGGTGTGTGCATGAATGGAGACAAGAGGGCACTTGCGTGTGTTTGTGACAATAACCAACACCCCTTCCCCCCCCCCCCCCCTTTTTTTTCCGACGGGCACGCAAAACCTACCTCTTTTACGTGAAAACTACTTTCAAACCCAACTCCGAATCACATTAGGTGTTGAGGGTTTTTTTTTTTTTTGTGCGGTCACTTGCTGGGCCCCGCTAACGCGAGGCCAGTCAAGTTCTCTTTCAACGCATGGGGTGTCTCGGACCCCCTCGCACACCCCATGGCAACCCCTCCCTTGAAAAATCACAAAAAAAACTCAAATTTGAGGTTTGTGGTTGTTGAAGCACAATGATGACGTCAGTAGTCCGATTTTTTCATTTATGTAGCATCAACATGGTGTTTGCGCGCTTTTTTTTCCTGGATACCTCGTTTCTTTTTTATGAAACATGGTTATAGCAGGTTGAAAGCGCGAAACTGGTGGATATGGCATTGTTAACGAGCGGCTAGTGGATATGTCAGATATACTCGAAACTATACGGATGTATGGTCACTCCCCTATTCTTCTTTTGGATATTAACATATGTGTTAGAATACTATTGAGTTCTGATGTATTTTTAAAAAACTATTTTCTTCACAAGTTCTAGTTATTCACCATGTACATAAAGCTACGCA
>SZWC01018786.1:1375-26194 GCA_023375785.1 Penium margaritaceum | reverse complement strand
TGTGTGTGTGTGTGTGTGTGTGTGTGTGTGTGTGAGAGAGAGAGAGAGAGAGAGAGAGAGAGAGATAGATAGATAGATAGAGAGAGAGAGAGAGAGAAAGCAAAATGGACAAGGGCAGTGTTGGTATGAGAAGAGATGGGATGGAAGAAAGGGACACGATACAACCTCTCATAGCTCACACCACACAAGACAATGCAACGAGCTGGATGCACCGCAATGGTGCCAACACCAGGAGTGGTACTGAATTCCATACCCTACTCATCGCGAGTACTTACCAACAACAAGCTTACCTCAAGAGGGGGAACATACAACACGTCTGGCAGGAAGGCATTACCACTGCAACCAAGAAAACGGATAGCACCAACATCCTGAAGAGGGACAGGACAACAACGCATGAATGCATGTGTGCCGATGGGGTTGGCGGTAGTACATGTAGGAAGATTGGCATTGTAGGTGTCGACGTCATCAGTGAGGTGTTGAGGAGTAGCTGCAATGAGAGCTTGCGTGTTGCATGCATCCTCAAAGGGGACAGGCATGAAAGGAGGTTGGTAGTATGGTAAAAAATGAAGCAGTATTCCAAAATTTGTTCCCCTTGCGCACTAGCACTGAAGCGCATGGCCTAGGTGGAAAAGACAAGTCCAAGGGCAAGCACTGGCAGCTGGGAGTAGAAGTTGTGCTGGTGGGATGCAGTGTACTATGCTGACAGTACCGGAGGTGGTAGAGCCACACAAGGTAGATGTAGTAGGGTCAGAAGCAATGGATGTGGAGGTGACACATGCTGGAGGAACGGCAATGAGATATGCCGCAAGAAGGCAAGAAAGGACCATTGCAACGACTTCATTCGCCAGCTTAGCAAGGTCGTTGGTCTAAGCGTGAAGGCGCTCTTCAGCGAAACGCTAAACTTTGCGGGCTGCACACAACTCCCACTGTAGCTCTACAATAAGTGAATCATCGTTGTCAAGCATGGTGATAGACCACTCTACTTGAAGTTTGTTTACAGAGTTTTCCCCGCCTGAGTGGGCATGGGAAGATAAGAGGTGTGTTGACTGTCTTCACCGTGTTGTAGGGCATCGCGACCAAAAAGACGCACGCCAGGCACAGTGCAAAGCAGAGGATGGAAGACAGTATGATAGAGAACTGGCTATACAAGCCGGCAAGAGGCAGCAAAGAGTGATGGAATGGTCGCAGCTGCAACCTCAACAAGGATAACAAAGGAGGGATTCAAGGGGACGGGAAGACCGAGACCTCCTCACTGTGCAGTTGTGCTTAGGGTCGATGCGATTGCTATGACGAAGACGATAATGACAATGTGGGAGCACAAGATGGATGGCTCCGCTCCTCTCGAGGCAACGCCTACTGCCGTAGAAATGCAGATGGCAAGTGTAGCAAAGGAGATGGCGGGACGACCGGCGTAATTGCAGACTCCACCTTGGCAGCGGCTGTTACTAGCTATTGTGCAATGTCAGCTATAGCCGCTGCTACTGGCCCAAGGGCCATGTGTAGCCTATGTGTAGGCCTCAGTGGGACGACCTGTGGAGGTTGCAACGAGTATATGTGTGGCTCGTACTACATCGACAAAAGTGGCAAACTCTAAGGCTGCTGCATCGATGATGCTTGACATTACCTTGGCGAATGCTAGCGTGTGTAGTGTGGTGGAACGGGGTGCCCCCTTGTCGTGGTCGGCAGTTGCCATGGTGAACAAGTTGTGAATGTTGTGCTGACTAGGGGATGAAGAGGTTCGGACTGCTTGAGGATGATGCGATGCCGTCGGCTGTGCAGAGTCATGCGGTGTTATAAGCCCGGTGTGAGTCGCGTACCATTTTCGTGTGTGGCTCTGCAACTCGCATGCATTGGAGCCGATCGGGTCCGCTCGCAAGTGCTCCAAGTGCTCCAGGTTGATGTTGCTACAGGAGCTGACGCTTCTACGAATACGGCTAAGAATGGCCGCGTGGTCGCTTTGCAGCTGCTGTTGTTGCTACTCTTATAGCCGCTGCAGTTGGTACTCATGTTGTCGCCATGGGTGCTACCGGTGATCCAATGCTGTGGCTGCCATTGCGGTGGACGATTGCAAGCTTTGCTGCTTCAACTACAAAGTGGGAGTCAATGCTATTACATCTAGTCCAACGGTAATACTACTGTCGGCAATACAATTACTCCCAATGTTGCTATTGCTAATGATTCTCTTGTTGATGTAGCCGTTCCCATCGCTGCTATGGATGTTACGGTTGCTGTTGCTGGCAATGCTGACGTAGTAGAGGTATCTGTCACAAATTTCAAATGTGCAGCTTGTGGTTACGCATCTGCAACTTGACGTGCGGGATTGCGCCTGCCACACGGTTCGTGAAGGGCGACAGGGTGATAGAAGCCGCCACAATAGCCACCTCCAGGATGCACGCTGCATCTTTGCTGAGAATGGCTGAGGCGACGAACGTGGAGGGTGGCTACAATGATAGGTGACTACAAGTTTGTGTGCCACATACACTACAGTGCCTATGGCTTGAAAAGCCACTTAAACGGGATGTAGAAAGAAAACTGCGCTCCGTTCACCGTTGCAACAAGACAACTGTGGCAAAGGCGGCAATGGTGCAAAAGCGGCCAAGGATGCCAGGGTGGTACCACGAAGCATCTATCAATGATGCGTGAACGATGTGCCTTCATAGATTTTATACCAGTAGTATGCACTAAGGGAGGAAGGGAACAAGTCAAGGAGGCAAAGAGTGAATGGCGAGCTCAAGATTCAGCCATGGATGGGCTCCACTTCGGACAAAAACGACAGTGAGAAGAGTGTAAAGAGAGTAGAGAGGTGAGCGAACGCAAAGCTCCCCCACATTCGGGTGAGACCCGAGCTCACCTGCGATGATGGGATTTTTTCCACGGTGTGACTCGACCTTAGCCTTCTCCCACCATTTTCCTGATATGTTGCCTGTCAAGATCCGACAGCATTTTGTCTGGGGGGTCCAACGTGGCTAACCTATCCTGATGGCACCCTTCCCTCCAAAATGCACAAGAGTGCAAAGGTATCAACCAGAGTGTATAAAGAATTGCATTCAGGCCGGATGACTTAAATCCTGCATAATTGTCTTCTACATCTTCATGGTGGCCCAGGTCCAACCTGTTGGCAGCACATCCATGTGATTGCCACATTATCTCTTGGATCACCGGTTCACCAACACCGACAAATGGCTCGCCATCAACTAACAAGCAAATTGTCAATCACCTACAAGGGGTGACGTGTGTGAAACAAACCCAACAGTCAACATGTGTTGGTATCACCTACAAAAAAAAAAGCTTGGGTATCAGTGTGACCGTCGAGCCATTCATGCCAGCTAGGTACATGAATGAAAAAGGATTGGGCTAGGAAGACGCTCAAAGTCTCATAAGCTTCAATACTTAATCATGTAGAAAGAACTTATATCCGACAAGCACACATCATAAAAACTTGCCGAAGCGCATGGTGGTTGACGCATGGAGTAGTCAACAGTGGTCGGTTTGTCCTCCAACCCGCCTTGAAACAAGTATTCAAGTCTCAACCCTACGCATTGGCATGCGAACGGAGGTTTGTCAGATTCTACATATGCAAAGTCGTGAGCCGCATAAAACGACTACACACCCGTGGTTCTGGTAACAACCACTTGACGTATAATATAGAACATGCGAATCAGGCTCAAAAGTCAGTCCACCTTGAAAATCCTGGATACTATAGAAAAGCAATAGAAGGTCCCAACAAGCACCTGAGATGGTATGGCAATAATCTCGTAGATACTGGTGTACGGGCTACCACCGAATGGTGCTCCAGCACCAATTGGGTGCACATCAGTGATCTACACGAGCATGGACATGGTTGAGTTGTCACAATAAGATGTGTGATTAGATGGAGACAATCCTCATCGTAGCACTCCCCCATGATCTTATGGTATGCATGTCTATACAGATGTAGACCTAACACAAGTACACAATGATATGCTCAAGGATCATTACACACACACCCCACCCATAGCGACTCTCTGAAAAGGGACGAATCTGGAGCGGACGAATGTCAACCATTAACTCCCATACCAACACCTTGGTCAAGAAGCTAGTCCATGGCATGTCGTTGCCAACCCAAACGATAGAGAACGCCTATTGCTCCACCAAATCATGCAAAAAGTGATACTAAGCAGCAATGTGCTTTGTCCGTGCACAAAATACATCGGAGTTAACGGCAATGGCAAGGGCTCTATGCATTTCACAAGATGACGTAAGGCATAGATTGATGCAACTTAAAAAATACGTGCTGCAACAACATTGCCTCAGCAGCCTACGCCACTATTGCAACATTCTAAGACTCTGGCAAGTGATGTCTAATGGAGTCCTACTTGCCGCTACACCATAACACAATGGTGCCACCCAGGAGAAACATGGAACCTTTGCAACTACGCACATCATGGTCTGACACCAAGTCACTATTTTTCTAGCTATTGACTAATACCAAACACTGTCGATAACAGTAGAAACCAAGGTACGGTATGAAGAACACATAGGAAACCACTTGTTCAGTGATGTGAAGGGCTCTCACCCAAGGAAAATGTAACAACTCTGTAAGGTGGTTGCTGCTGAATGCGACGTCGGATCATGTGGTCATGACCAAGTACACTAGAGAGCTAATGAGGAACAACTAGAGGGAGACGTCCACCATCTCCCTTGACTGTGCAAGATCATCCACCTAGAGGAAATCCTTCCCATCACGTGTGATGGGGATGGAGGCTATGGGAGTGACACCAAGGAGGTGAACACACCACTGACCCACAACATGGGAGTACTATGCCTGGTGTGAAAAAAGTGTGCGTCGCTGATGATCGTCTCCATCTCAAGGATAATGGATGGAGGGCCAAAGTCCTTGATGTTGTGGGTGGCTTGAAGGATTTCATGGAAATTCTTCACGTCCTCCGTCAAAGGAGACGTGATTAGGATGCCCTCAACATAGACCATGTTGGAGTTGAAGTGCTCAATTTACTGTGAATGAAAAGGAAACGGATCGGTGCTACTCTACACGTAGCTGCCATGCGTTAGTGTTCCAATGATCTCGAGGATGACTGAATTAGGCCATACAAGGCCTTGCCCAAGTGCCAAACCTTCTCTTTGACCTTGAAGCTAGTGGCTGGACAATGTAGACCTCCTCTAGAGTGCCATGGATGAAAGTGTTCACATCCATCAGTTACTACTCCCTTCCGTGATAAGAAATGACCCCAAAGAGAGCGTAATCCATGGTCTTACGGCCAACAGGTGCAAATGCATCATTGAAATTTACACACACAACTTGCAGGGACCTCTTGGCCACCAAGCGGGCCTTGTAGCAAATCATTTGGCGTTCAGGTTTCACCGTCTTATGAAAGAACCACTTGGCCTGTACAGTCTTCAACTCAAACAGGAGCATGAAAAGCTCATAGAGAAAGTGCTCACAGATGGCTCTCAGCTCATTCTCATAACTAGTACACTGCGGCTATACATCATGAGCTGAGAGCGCAGCCTTCAATGTGCTTGAATCGGTAGCCATCAAGGGAGAGCTCCTTGTGGCTAAGAAGCATGCCTCCAGATTAGACCAAAGTACAACAAGGTCAGCTATGACATGGAAAGTAGCCAAGAAATCACAAAACATTAACTCATGGCCAAGAGGGGATGCTGGTACCTCAAAGTGGTTTTCCTGGACACTCGGGCCAAAGGCATCTGTCCAAATATCGCAGCTCTCAACACTATGAGTAGGGCATATGGGTTTTGAGGTAGTCATACATTGAGCCTTAGATGCCAATGGTCAAAGACGAGCATTGGGCTTGCAAGAGTAGCTCGATGTTGAAGTGATCACCTCGGGATGCAAAGAAGGCAGATTAACTACAACCCCAGGGATTTGCTTGCACGCTCGGGGAAAAAAGCACCCATAGAACTAGGTATGTCCCGGAGGACTGTCACCGGCACGGGAGCAGGTGTGCTCGAGGAGACAGACAGAGGCGTGAGATCAGGTATCCTAGAGGCGACCAACGCAGCCACTAGATCCACAACCAAGATGGTTGCATCACCAGCAACCATAGACCGGACTATAGTAGAAGAGGCCTGAATGTATCCACCTGCAAGGCGAGAATATCCCATTTGTCAGGTGGCCAAACGAGTGGTAATGTGGCCAGAGGCCAGAACATAACTTTGGACAGGTCGCAGTAGGTGAGAGTGTAAAAAAGAAGAGGGCATCTTAAGAGTCAATAACATGCTGGGCCAAAAAGTGAGCGGGGTGAGCGGGGTCCAAAAAGTGCCGGGCCTTTGACCACAGAGGAATGAGGAGGAAGGCACATATAGGACCGTAAAGGTGAGACCATTGACCTTTCTTGGTCCTCAATGTGCCAAACACAGGCTAGGGACCTCCAAACACAAGTGAGACAAAGGTCGGTACAATGGCCAAACCACAATTTTATGAAGTGATATGGTCTTAAAGAGGACCGTGTGACAGGCGGATCCAAATCCACGTCATATAGGAGAATCTATCAAAGGCAAAGGCTACAAGAATAATGCACCAAATCCTCCATGGTGATTTTCTATCGCTCGCAAAGAAAAATACTTTATGGTACATCAAGGGTAAATTGCTAGGGGAAAACACCGTGCTTGGCAAAGAAGGTGTCCATCGTGCCTAAAGCCTCACCACCATGATTTGAGTGGAATATGTGGAGGGTGTGACGGGACTAGTGTTCAGCCATCACTAGCCACAGGCTGTCTACCAGGGCTGCATCGCTCTTGTGGCAGAGGATGTAGACCCTCCGGATCCAGCTGAAGTCAACAGTCAAGGTGAGAACATATCGACCCAGCTCTTGGAGGGAGTTGACTTGGAGGGGACCGAGAAGATCCGAGTGGACCAACTCAAGCGGACGCAATGCACGAGAAGTAGAGTCAGGATAGGTGCAGTGAAGGACCTTATACTTAGCTCAGAATAAGTAACCTGTCTTGACTGGCTTCTTGAAGGAAATCATGAGAGGATTGAGGGCTTGCTGTGTCCAAATGAGCTTGGACACTGAATCTAAGCTCATGTGGTAGAGGCAACGATGCACCAAATGCTAGTGCTCAGGGGTGAGAACACAAGTGAAAAACACATGCGCAGATGGGGAGGAAGGAGAAGTGACAGAGGGATTTCAACAAGATATACGATACAGATAATCCACAAGTGAGGCACAATGAGCAATAACATGGGTATCAAGTACTGTGATTGTGGTAGAGTCAGGCTCAATAAAAGGATTTGTCCTGGTGCATCCGCGAATAGAGAGAAAGCTGAGCTCAAGACCGGGGACCAAGAGCACATAAAAAACATGTACAAAGGGCTAGATGGATTATCAAGATTCCCAACCCCAACTTCCTCAAAAAGAAAGAACTAACCAGATCCAATGCGAATGAACTGAACAGACCCAATGGGGCTTAGTACCACGAAGTCACCACGACAAAAATTCATGAGAAAGGTGGCACGGGAGTCGATGATCCAAGTACCACCCACCTCACGACCTGTCTTTAACACTAGAAAACAACTCAAAGATAACTCCACCTCTGCCGAATGCTTAGTAGGAGGATCAAAGCAACGAGGAACATCACAAATATCCAAATCGTCTATTCAGGCGGTACTGGCAGGTCCATCCCAATCACAAGCAAACCCAGCTCTCCTCGAAGCATCATCAAGGGCAACAACCGCAGAAGTAAGAGTTGTTTGGGAACCACCCGACTGTGACAAAACACTTGCACCTTCCTGAGTGTGAAACACAGCTATCAAAGCTCTGCCATGGTATGATTCAAATGTGATGGACTCCTGTCCATCACATTTTTTAAGGAAAGGAGATGCCTTCATTACCATCATGGTTGCAAAATGACCCAACTGTGTGTCGCTGGAAGGCGTCCGTTGTGCATGCGCAACCAAAAGTAACCCCGGCCGACCATCGTGGCTGGTCTTGATGGCAAGGTGGTACCAGGGTGGCAGGATGTGACCCCCTACGTAGCTCACAAATCCGCTCCAAAAGAACACTAGTCTCATCCTCGCGCGATTTGTACTCAGTCTGCCCCTTATCCCAGGTGTCAGCGTACAACTGCGGGTGGTGAGGACCTGGTACTGGGTAGGGTGTAGACAGCTGGACTCATGGTCCAGCTTTAGCGAATCCTCTTAGCGTCTATTGTGAGGCCCCTGAACACATGATTTTGGTGGGGCATCTCATCTGATACTTCAAGAAGACCATTGATCATGAGTGACCTGGTACTTTGGGGTTATGATGCTTCGAGAGGAGGAAGATTAGGACATAGTATGGGTCCAAGTGCCAAAGTCCTCGAAACAAGAAACTACTAGCGTTTCTCAGAAAAACTTAGTCTTATGCAAAATTTGATGTTTCTTCTAAAAGGTTAAGTACATTTTGGTGATAGCTTCATTATTAACAATGTTGGCATCAACATGAAGGTTGACCAAATGGAGCAAAGTTCATAGCGATGATAAGACATTGGATGCTGAAGGCAATGTCAGTGGTCTCATGCAAAAAGAAAGTTTCAAAAATGCGCGACGTTTTTTTCTCATCATTGAATCCAGAAAGCTTGTATACCTCATAGTGTGGCAAACGGATGGGGAGCTTGGCCTAGTGGATCAAAACTTCGGTGATTGAGGACCTCTGGTCCTCAAGTCATTCCATCCATTTCCCCACATGCCAGGACCTATCCAAGTCACGTGGCATGCCTGGTGGTATATTCCTCTCACACAAGAATAGACCCGTCCTCGGTGTCCACAATGGGTGTCGAACCCCAGGGCTCGGATACCAAATGTAGCAAATGAACAGGAAGCTTGGCCCACTTGGCTAAAACCGGGATACTTGAGGGTCTCCGACACTAAAATCATCCTCAAGTTATCCCATCAGTTGCCTCATAGGCCATGACCTGTTTCAGCCACGTGGCACACTTGGCACTGCATTCCTCCAACACAGAAGTAGACAGGACATCGGTGTACGCAATGGGTGTCAAACCCCAACGCTCTGATACGAATGTAGCAAATGGACAGATGGCATGGGCCACTGGACCAAAACCACGATACTTGAGGGTCTCCGACCCTAAAATCATCCCATCCGTTGTCCCAGAGGCCAAGAGTTGTTCAAGCCACTTGGCACACTTGACGCTACAAGTAGAGTGATTTTATCTTTGTATCCTACAGGGCAAGAAACAAGGCAGGAGAGGTTGCAATGGATATGTTATCACCAATTATTTCAAATGAGTTCTTATTCACCAAGAACAGTTTTCAAATACAATCGTCCCACTCTTACGTTAGATGGGATTGTAAGTGCAATCTGAATGAAACTACGAAGAAGCTTCACAGACCGCCTAGCATCATGACGCGCCCCCACCGGTGCTAGAGAGGGCTGAGCAACCCGTTGCTGAACTTGTGGTGGTGATGTGGTGATTCGGCTACAAATTTCATCGCAAGGACGTCTCTATTGCTACTATTTCCTATGGCGTTTCACAGTGTCTTGGTTGGTCCTCCTTGGACCATGTTGTAGGTGTGACTCTCACTGTTGTTGCTGATGTTGTGTCTCTGCAGCGTAGCTCTGTGAGGGATGCCTCGCTGCTTTGATACCATAAGAAAATGCTTGGGAGCTTCCTAGTCTTGCTGTCCAAGACGTAGCGACATTGAGCAGTCAGCTAATGCACTAGCATGTAAGAAAGTACATGAAACACGAAAGGTTGGGCTAGGGAGAGGCGCACAGATTCATAATCTGCAACTACCTTAGCATGCAGAGAGAAATGAGAGCTGGTAATCACACGACATGGATACATACCGCGGAGCACTGTGGGTGACGTACATGGTAATGATCAGTTTGTCCAAAACACACGGCCCAAAACCACTGCTTCAGCTGTAACCCTACCTGCACACTTCTTGATGTAGAGGCATCTAAACCAACGAGTAGAACCGTCGAAACCTCCTCATACAAAGCGACGAGCTAGAGGCAACAATTGCACACATGTATGGGTCTGGCATTAACGATAGACCGACAATGCAAGGTTTGAAAATCGGGCCAAAAAGCCATTCCACCCCATTAAGGACCCGACATGCTGTGGCAACACTCTGGCAGCTGTTGGTGGGTGGGCCACCACCCAACATTGCTTCGGCGCCAGCTACATCCGCATCAAGGATGTGCACAAGCATGGACACGGTCAAGGGATCGCAGCAAGTTGTACAAAGACATGCCAGCCGGATACATCATCTTGTGCCTCCATATGGGCATGCGCCGTTTGGCCTCTCTAATCATTGGCACTTTGCCCCGGTGGGATGATAAGGCCTTTGATTTTCCCTACAGGATTGTACTAAGGTGTTGGTGGCTCGATAAAGCTAAAAATGTTTCAAAGAAGGGCATGATAACCCTTCTACCCAATCTGCGAGGGGGTTAGTGACGCCATTCCTGGCGCTTAAGAAACATGACTCCCCAGAACAGCGGTTTAAAAAGTAAAACCAGACAACCTACTCGCCTCACCATGCTTGATTAGCGGCATGTGCCGCTCATCGAGCAAAGCGAGGTGGGGCATGTCAATCCCTTTTGTGATTCTCATTCCCACGCAAGAATCGCGATAGAGCAATGACTGTTTTTTCTCTTTTTTTCAGCACGCAAACCCCCTAGTTTCATTTAGGGTTCTATGTCTTTTCTGTGGATAGAGCCCGCTCAAAACATAAAATCCTACGTCAAACCAAAGGGTTTGCATTTTGAGCAAACCGACTGAAACATGTCATTGCTCAATCGCAATCGAGTGAAAATGCCCAGTTTCAAGATCGAGCGGAAACGCTTGTTGTGTTTTTTTCTTCTAACACGCAAACACCCCATTTTAACGTGCAAACCTTAGTCAACCCCTACCCCGAACTACATTAGGGATTTTAGGGTTTTAGATTTGTGCGGGCTGCTACTGGGCCCTATAGTAGCGGGCCAAGCAAGTTCCATTTCAATGCATGGGGAGTCTTGGATCCCCCATGCAAACCAGACGCAATCCCCCCCCCTCAAACATTCAAAAACCCCTCAAAAGAGGGGGTTTTCACAAACGTGAATGTTAAAAAAATTGACGTCAACATGTCAACACTGCATCCTATGCAGCGTCCACATGCTTTTTCCTCTCACTGTTCGTGGGAAGGGGAGACTTGTTCTCCAAACATCACATAGGGAAGTCTTATTCTTCTGAACACAAGGGAAAGTAGTTGGGTTATGACGTATAACCTCTTGTAGTCCGTTTGACGTCCAGTTTTGGGAACCCATTTCACTCTTCCGTCCGCACCACCTTGTCCACCTCCGGGTGCTCGATTAGAAATGCAAGACTCACCCCTCTTGTGGACGAGGTGTTAACAAGCATTTCAATTTGCAAACAACAGGCAAAGAGAACCTGGGATGAAATAATGCAATGGCGCATCCCACGTGGCAGATGCGCTCTCAAGCGATGCTCGAGGGTTCCCAAAAGTGGACGTCGAACGGATTACAAGTGGTGCTGCTCTCATCGCACCTCGATTCACTATGTGATGACGCATTCGAACCTTGATTCACTATGTGATGACACGGTCGAACGCTAGAATATCTATACGTGGAAGTCTCCTTGAAATTTTCTTGACGTGGATAAGAAAGACCGTAGTTTACAGAGTAGATTGATCTCCAACACAACTCAATCCAACGCAACGTTAGATGGAAAAATCAAATGCGACCTCCAACAGGCCTTGCATTGGATGAGGCCACCCAATGTCACAATGGACCTAGCGTCTACAAGTTGTCCGCGGTCGCCAAATGGGATGCCAACAAATTTTGTCCATGTATCTTAAGCAAGTCCGCGACAAGGAACGACACAGGAGAAAGAAAAACAAGGAAGTCTTCAAGCCCGAATTGAATCCATCATTAGCACTAGTATAAGAACAACATGAGCCACATTTCACCACCAGTCATAAGAATTTTGTTACACAAGCAGTAACTTCCAATTTCATTACGGGCAAGACAAGTGAAAGTTACTTTTTGGTATGGAGAAAAACGTAAAGCCTTGATCCGGAATCCCTGCAAAGTGATTCATTCTTGGTACGTGTTGCACACATGCATGTACATACCTCATTTGAAATGGTTTCACCTTTTGTTTCAGATTTGTTTTACCTTATTCAAAATTTGTATGCAGCTTTTAAGTCACAACATGGGTTTTATGCTTCATTCGAATTTCATGGGTTATCTTTACATGTACCCTTCAAAGAAAGGGGAAACAATATGAATGCAAACGAGACCAAGCAGATTTTTCCCACATTATCCAACATTGATTCACACACTTTGAAAACAGCTATATCTCATTCCTCCAAATGTGATCACCTCTCCCCGGCTTGGCCAGCCAACCAGATACAAAAATGTGTATGCACCGCTTGGATGGGAGTCCATCAGCTGGGGTGCCTGGAAAGACCAAGCGTGTACCCTACTACCGGCTAAATTTGGATAAAAATTAATTACCCTCGGGCTCAACCCTGCTGCATAATTAGGTTCCCCCCTTGTAGGTAAGAGTGAATGGCAACCACTTTGGTTCAGAGTGGGCTCCGGGAGTTGTTCCACAAGGGAATAGCTTTGATCTTGTTCACGATCGGGTCCAAAGTTGTGCCGGTTGTTGGGTTGGTGTGAAATCGGATACCTAGGATACGGACTGGGCCATGGGACAATGGTAATGGTGGGCGGGTTGGGATGTGGGTGTGCTGGCCTATAGGAAGGATGACTGTTTTGGTGGGGCTTGCTTTGAGGCCGGTGTGGTTGGAAATCGTTCGGAAGAGTTGCCGGGTTCGGTTGAGTTCTCGAGTCGAGCGGATGAGTAGGGTCGTGTCGTCACCGTATCTTGCAAACCGTTGACAATCGAAGGAAAAGGACGGGACTCCTTGGAGATGCATCTTGATGTATGCGGAGCTGGGTTCCATGGCACAAATAAAAAGGAGAGGTGTGAGGGGGCAGCCCTGGCGGACCCAGAGTGAAGGGTGATGGGGGGGGAGAGCGTCCCGTTGATGAGCAAACGGGTGGTAGTGTTTTCATGTAAGAGTTGAATCCTCTTCATGAATTCCAGGGGGATACCAAGGCGTAGCATTGAGTGCATCAAGTAAGGTCTGCTTAGGGTGTCGTATGCTTTTTCAAAGTCTGCTGCGAGGAAGTATAACTGTTGTCTGTTGTGAATGGCTCAGTATTGGATGTCATGGAGTTGGGAAAGTGTGTGCTGAATATTTCTTCCTTTGACGAAGCATGTTTGGTCCTGATGAATGATGTAGGGCAGTGCCTGGTTAAGCCTGTCGGCGAGTAGCTTGGCTAGAATCTTGTTTTCTGTGGTATGAAGGGAGATCAATCTATAGTGTGCAATTTTATCTTTGTCTCCTTTCTTGTGGATGAGGATGGTAGTTGCTTCTGCGAAATGGAGGTTGTTCCCGCGTAAGGTGCAATGTAACTCCCCTGGGCAGCCATCCGGACAAGGGGCTTCATTGCGGAGTTGGCTGAGGATGCTTTCTGTGATCTCTAGCTCGGTGATCGGGGTGGCTAGAGCCTGTGCGACATGGGGAGGTAGTTTTTTCCGTCTGTCTGGTGGGATGATTCTGAGGTATGTGTCCACTTGTCTTGGGGGTTTGTAGATATTCTGAAAAAGGGCGCATGCTACTGTCTTAATGTCATGTTGGCTGGTGACTTTTTGCCCCATAGCGTTTGTGAGTTCGAGGATAGTGGTTTGCGCTTTGCGCGCTGTTATGCGGGAGGTAAGAGTATGGGATGGGAGTGTTGCTTGAGCATGCCAATTTACGTCTGCGATTTGATGGAGGAAAGTGATGCGTGTGTTGAGTTAGTTGTTGAGGAGGGTGTCCCATTGTGTCATGTCCGCGGCATTTGTCGTGGCCGGAGAGGTTGCGTGAGTTCTACGAGTTTTTGCTAGTTTTTGGTGCATATGGGCTATGGTTTTCTGTGTACTTCTGGATTCTTGTTGGCTGAATTCTTTGAGGGCTCATATCATTACGGCTTTGGATTGGGGCCAGGATTCTAATAGAAGAGTGGGGAGCCTTTTTTGGGCCTAGGGTCGTTGGAGGAGGGAGGTGTTGAGACGCAAATGTCCCTTGCCTTTAGTCAGAATGTGGGTGTGGAAGGTGAGTTGTACGAAGTTAGTTGCATAGTGGTCTGAGATCCTCTATTACTCAGCAACCATACCCCCTGCGCAAGAACACCTCAACTCGTTAACCAATTCTCTCACACAATTCCTGTCTTCCCACAAAGTCTCCGCTGACCCTCAAAGATTCGTCCATCTATACACTCATAAAACTATCATCTGCCCATGACCGGAACAAGGCCTAGCGGTCAAATGGCCATCGCTCTTTATCAAAGCACAAGGTGCAAAGTGGATCTACGATTACCTGAAACCTCCACGAGACAAATGGAAACAAACAGTTCTAGACACCCAATGCCCGCCCAAAATAAGATACTTATTCCTCTTCCACCCATCAATACTCAACATCTATAACCTCGAGATGAGCGCACGGTGGAGGCAATACCTCTCTTGTTTCTTCGACACCAACCCCACAATCCTTCCCCCAAACCTCACTTGGCAGGACATTTCCCTGGAATACGTTGCCTACAACACACCTTCTCCACACAAACTCTCAACCCTTTGGTCTTCCCCCGCGAGAACGTTTCCTGCTCACCTCCAAGATCCAGGTGAGACACCTTTTCAACCCCCAAATTCTTGTCCACGCACTTGGAAAACCCCCTACCCTGAGCCAAACACTTGTGCTTGAGGAGGTCCAACAGCATCTCCCTCTCTCCTGGGTCTCTATAATGACAAACCCAACCCTCCTTGCACACATTTACAAGCATGACCCCTACGTTACTCTACCCTCTCTCATGGGACTTCCCATCACCATCATCTACCGACTAAGACAGCGAGGCCCCGAAGCCTTGGGATACCCTCTACAAGTTTGCCTTGTGACGGGCTGTCTCTGTCGTCACCCGTGGGCCCAACCCCGGCCCTCCCTTGGGCCCGACTACACACCCGTGTACATTAAAAGGAGAATCCTCCTACATGCACCACACCAATCAGACATCCCCAGTTACAGAGTTAAGGACGACAACCCATCCCTCCAAGATCTTTACAAAATCATTCTAAAACAAGAAAACCCCTCAGCGACATACAAACACAAGTGCGAAGGAAAGCATCCCAACATCACCTTCCTCAATGCCCCCCTCCGCCTTCGCCCACAAGATGTCATCCTCTGATCATTCACAGATCCATCCAAGTCAACCATAGATACCGCTTCTTCCCCCCTCCCTCGTCCCCATTATGCCCAAGATGTAATGAACCAGAGACAATTGAACATTGCTTTATGAAATGCCACGACATCCAACCAATCATTAAGCGCCTCCGCATCCTATTCACACTGTTCTTTCCCAAGACTTCTCCCACATTGCCCAACATCCTAACTGGACCCACCAACATCACCAATGATTGCAGAATCTGGGAAATCACGCGAGCCACCATACTACATCGTGTATGACAAGAGCGCTGGGCCCAACCAAAACACAACAGCGCTCCGACCATTTTAGCCACCACACCCCACCTCCTCTAAGAACATCTAACCCACGCATCATTACAAATAGCCCAACTCCCCCCTGGCAAGAAAAGGAACAAAACACAACAACAATTCTACACTGCAACATCACACGCCCCTTTCCTGTGCAGTGCACAAGAAGGTAGACATAAAATGAAAATCACAATCACACAGAACTTCCACCGCTGGTGGAAGCACCCCGGACTATAGAAGCTTTAATTTGTTTGCGGGGCCGGGTTCAATCCCCGGGCTTGTTTTGGTGTCTTGGAGACCCTCCCGCTCCCATCGGTTACGACCCCGGGACAAAAAAGAAGGGGGGGGGGGTTCCCCCCTTGTAGCCAGTGTGCAAAAATTCCTTCTGAAATGAGTTTCAAAAATAAGCAAGCTCGATTCATGCCCGCACGAAGTTCGCAACGAGGTACAGGCAGGCGCGATGTCCCTTGACTGCTAGATTTTGGTCGTTTGAACTCGTGTGGAGGGCTTGAGCATGCACGTTTGACCCAGATCCCTAACCATTTCTGAATTTCAGAGACCCGTAATTCCGTGGGTCCTTGAAGCCAATGTGCGGAAGTTTGACCCCAGTTGCTCGAAAGAAACTAAAGAAAATTCCTTCGAAAATGACTATCCGAATTTAAGCGGTAGTACGTGTTGTTGTTGTGGTCTGTACACTTCTCCCACACACTGCTTACTTCCGGACCTCTTGCTATGCATTGCACTACTCACCTGCCCTGTACAGGAGATTGAATCTCATGGAGCTCATGGACGCCTGGACACGCCGAGCTGAGAACTCTCCCCTGAAGCTTAGCGTTTAGGCAAATGCTCCTGAGCCATGGCCTTCTGGCCATTACTATTCTGATATGAGGTTTTTCTTGCGACTGTGGCCTTGGACACTGGAGGATGCCAGGCCCATTGATTGTCTTGTGCATGCAGGGTTCTGGGGGAGCTGTAATGTCGTGGCGGGTGCTGATCCTTGGGGGCCACCTTGCCGGTTTTGACCGTGCGATGGTGAGAAGCCGCCTCTGGGTTTTCCGAGAGGTCGGGCTCGACCCCCGGGTGGCGGCGAGACCACCTCGCGCGTGATGCTCGCGAGTGGTGCTCGCTCACCCTGACTGTACTAGAGTTCTCGCTCCCTCTCTCTTCCTTGTCACCTCTTGATACTTGTGTAAAACAAGCCACAAGCTTTCCTCTCTTGCATTCTCGTAGGATATCCCATATTTCCCTTCTCCCTCACGCTCTCTTGCTGAGGGAAACAACTACCTACTAGTATGAGAGCAACTTAGGGTGTCTCCCTTGTTGCCGTCGCACTCTCGCGATTATCGCGGTCCTCGGACCTTTCTTGTCGAACCGCGCTGAGGGAGACCACCTCTCTTGGTGGCTCTCCTCCCTCGCCTCCACACACGCACCACACTCTCAGCGGGGTGCGTGCGAGTCCATCACGCGATCGCGTGGTCGTGGCCAACTCTCGGCCGTACGCGACATTGTGAGCCGCATCCCTCGTGACAACGCAGCCGCAACACCAGCGCACACTTCTCAGCTCCACTGGGGTTCTCTCCCCAGCAGCACCAGCAGCAGCAGCGTTGTCGGCTGCACTCTGCAATGACCATCGCACAAGTCACGTCCGCATTCTGCGGCAGTGGCGACTGCAGCAGTGCCAGCCACCTCTCGCTTAGTCGGCGGCATGTGGCGGGCCACATCCCGCGAGTTCGTCTCCCAGCAACGCTCCAGGTCACCACCAGCCCGTCGTGCTGGGGCACCGCCTTCTGCGCCTCCACAAGGGGCACAGCCGACGGCTGCGCCCGCCCTCTCGTTCATCGACAACGTGACCAGCGCCCTTGGTAGCGTCCTTGACCTTGGGGCAGCTGCCTCCACCACTCTTTCTGTGGCAGCCCGTGACTACAAGCTAACTGTGGACGCCACAGGTGCACGGTCGGAGGGGGCGTATGCTGCAGCCACCACCACTCTCTCCTTGGCTGGGGTGGCAGCAGCCAACCTTGTGACTCGCGTGACCGCAGTCGCCTCCACTGTTGCTGAGGGTGCCTCCAAGGCAGCAGACGCCGCAGCAGCAGCAGCCGCCTCCATCCGTGAGGCAGCATTCGCATCGGTCCTCCACTCTGGGGGAGATACCCGGCACTCCACACTTGTCGTGCTTGTGGCCTCAACAGCCACCACTGCTACAGCAGCTACCATCGCTGGTTCCCTCCTCCTCGTGGTGGCAGTCGTGTCCTGAACTGCCGTTGTCTTTGCATTGGCTGCCGAGATCATCCTGTCTCTCTTCTTCTTCACCTCCGAGCGGTAGACTGGTGAGAACCTATCACTCTCACCACTTGCACTCTCTTTTCATCCCTCCCACTAAACTGCCTTACCTCATTTCTCACCATGCCTGACACTGATCCTACCTTGGAGGCGCTCCAAGAAGCCCTCAGCGATGCACAAGCCGCGCGACGTCAGGCGGAGGAATCTCTCAAGCGTGAACATGATGCCAATGACGCCTCTACGGCTGCGGCAGTGAACGACCTGGTCATGGCACGCCTGGGAGCACTTGGGGTTCTACCGCCAGTCACTGGTGCGGTCACTTCTGCCTCCAGCTCTGCCTCTACCGGCCCCTCTGCACCCCCTCTCCTTCCTAGTGCCTCTGCCACAGATCCCTCTGCTGCAGATCCCCCTCCTTCTCGCCCACAGCCGCCGCCTCACCGGTTCAAGGACTTCGAGTCCGCTCCTTCCCACTTCACAACGAAGCTGGCATTTTCGTCATGGGAAACACGCTTCAGCTCCTGGGCACAGGGCGAGCTTCTGTGGGAGTAATACTCCCCTCCGAACCCCGCTGTCACACCCCTTTTCATCCTATGCCCTCTGAAGCTGCCCGAGTTGTGCGTGCCCTAATCATGGCCGGTCCCGATGACCTGACCGATGAGATTAGCACGTACAAATCTGACACTGCGCGTCGCATCTCTGCTGACCCTGTTGGCACTTATGCTCTCATCAAGCGCCGCAAAAATGTAACGGGGCATGTTGCTCAGAGCGCCCTCACAGTGCAGTTCAAGCAGTTGTGCATGCGCGACGAGGAGCCAGCTGACGCCAACTAGGCTCGTACTCTCCTTCTCCTCTGGCAACTTGGCAAGGCAGCGCCCGGGCAGCTCTCTGCCTGTCTATCCATCGTGGACGGTCTCATCCCCAAGTTGGAGGACCTCTTCCTCCATTTCCCCGACTCTGAGCTGGAGCGGCTCGCCGACATCCCGGTCCCAGCAAACTCTCCTGCCGGCATTGGTGCCCTCTATGAGTTCACGGCTACTCGCCTCACCGATTGGTGGAGCAGGCTTCAGAACAAGCGTACACACCGTGCCGCTGTTGCAGCGGTCACCTCTGCTGCAACCTCTCCCTCTCCTCTCCCGATGTCTGTTCCTCCTGCCACCCCATCTCCTAATGCCGCTCATGCTACCCAAGGCGGTGGTGGCTGTGGCGGCGGTCGTGGGGGTGGTGGCGGTGGTACCGGTGGTGGCGCCAAAGGGCGCGGCAAGGGCAAAGGCGGTTAGTCTGACTCCACTCCGTCTGCTCCCCCAGTCACATGCTGGAACTGCGGAGGCACTGGGCACTCCGTCCCGTAGTGTCTTGCTGAGCCAGACGATCTTCGTCTTGCCTCCTCCATGCGGGCGAACTGGGCTCGCAAAGGGGTGCATGGCTCCTCCAACTCCTCCACCTTTGGCTCCTCCTCTCGCCCCGCCGGCTCCTCTTCCTCGGGTGGCCCCTACCTCACTGAGGGAGCTCCCTCACCCCCTCGTAGCAGATCGTCTCATCGCCCCCCCTTCCATGGGTGGGTTCCGCCTCTAGAGGGTCCCTCTCATTATGGACCTCCCTCTTCATACTACACCGCTCCCACATGGCCACACGATGGCTACCGCGACTACGACGCCTCGGTGGGCGACGGTCGTGACGCTGCCCACCGTGAGGAGGCTCGGGCTCTGGAGCGTCGCCTCCATGACCACCTGCATTACCATACCAAGGGAGGTGAGGGTGTGTCGGGCACGTCTGGTGTTCTTATGTGTGAGTCTGACAGTTTCCTCCGTGGTGCTTCGTCTGGGGGGGTGGAGGGTTCCTTGCCTGCTGAGCGTCCGTGGATTGATGATTGGCAGTCTGATACGTTTCCTCGTCGTTTGTCTCCGTCCTCCTACCCATCCACCCTCGCGTCTAGCACCGTGGCTGTCTGTCTTGTGCACCCGTCCTTGCGCGTGTCTGCAGACTTCTGGATCATTGATCCAGGGGCCACGCACCACATGACGTCGTGTCGCTCTGCGTTCGTCTCCCTTGGTCCTGTTGGCCTTGTCCGCCATGTTCGTACAGGCTCTGGTCTGATCCTGCCTGTACAGGGCATTGGTGTCGTTTGCTTTATTGGTCCTGGTGATGCTGTGTTTCTGCCTGACCTACTGTACGTGTCCTCGCTAGAGGTCAGCCTGCTCTCTGTCCCCACCCTTGATGACCAGGGCATGGATTTCGTATCCAGTCGCGGTGTGGGTACAGTCACGCATCGTCCATCTGGTCGGGTGGTGCTTCGTGGCATGCGCTATGATCATGTGTTTCGCGTCCCTCTCTCTTTCCCCTCGTCTTCCGCTGCCTCTGCGCTTGCCCACGTTACCCCCTCTCTATCGCCTGCTCACACACAGCTGTTACACCGGCGCTTGTGTCACATTCACACTGCTACCGTTGCCCGCCTCTTGCGCGCACCGCCCGCCGCCGGCCTTGATGCCTCCACGTTTGTTACTGCCCATCCTTTGAATTTGGTGCATGCTCACGTCATGGGGCCCCTTCCCCATGAGTTCCTTGGTGATGTCGGTCGTTTTGTTCTCTACTTGACTAGCGATTTTTCACGCTACCGTTGGGTCTTCGCTCTTTGTCACAAGAGTGATGTCACTGACGTTCTTGAAGCCTGGCTCCCCCACGCTCAGCGAGCCTACGGGCGTGTCTTGCGTGTCTTTTGCTATGACCCCGGTGGTGAGTTCGTTGGTCCCACCTCCCGCCTTCTTGAGAGTCAATGTGTTCGTCTTGAGCTTACTGCACCCTACACCCCCCAGCAGAATGGTGTGTCGGAGCGTTGGAACCGCATCCTTGCTGACGGTGTGCGCTCTCTTCTTGCCGAGTCTGGGCAGTCCCCCCTCTTTGCGTTTGAAGCCATGTCATACATGACTTGGGTCTGAAACCGTGTTCCCCATGGTCCATTTCCCCGTCATGTCACTCCTTTTGAGCGCTCGACGGGCACCCGGACGGACCTGCGTCTTGCTCAGGTTTGGGTTTCTATCGCAGCTGTCTGATTACCAGCGGACCACCGTGACGGGAAGGTCTCCCCCCGTGGCCGACTGTGTGTCTTCCTGGGGGTGTCGCCCTTTTCCAAGGCCTGGCGGTTTTGGGACCCCATCCGCCGATGCGTTGTGGAGTCCCGGGATGCCTTGTTCTTTGAGGATGTCTTTGAGCGTGACTTCTCCCGTTGTAACCCCGCGGGCTCTTTGGCCCCGCTCTCTCAGCTTGGGGGTGGGTCACTACCGTTGGCAGCCTCGGAGCGAGTCTCGGTCGCGTCTCCGGGCCCAGTCACCCCTCCTGCGCCCTCTTTGCCGACTACCTCTGAGCCTCCGGTGACGGTCTCTGCTGATGTGGATTTCCCCGCCGCAAACCTCGAGGACTCTATCCCTCCTATTGATCATGTCCCTGCTGTGTCTTCTGCGGCTCCTCCGGTCTCTCCTGTGTTTGACCCGGCTGTCTCTCCGAGTGCATGCCCGCCTCGGCCTCCTGTGACGGAGCCTGTTGGCATTGTGGTCTCCGACCCCTCCCCTTACATTCGTGGGGGGAGACTTCGGGCCTTGCCAAAAGCACGCGGGGGTGGTTCCTCGGCTGCCCCTGTCCCGACACATGGGCCACCCCTTTCACCACCTCAGCGGCCCGCGCCTGCTCATCTTGCTGTCTCTGGTGAGCCAGGTCTACGTGTTCTTGGTCTGTCTGTTGAGCCCTCTTTCAACCCCTCTGTCTCTGTCCTTCACCCCAGGACGGCGCTTGGATACTCACTAGTTGAGTCTGAGTACCATGCCGCTCTTGACCACTCGGTTGCAAGGTATGTGGCAGCATGATTTGCGTCAGCTGGTTTGTCACCACTTCCAGCCGAGCCCTCCACAGTACGAGAGGCACGCTGCATGGCCGATTCCACTCTGTGGGAACGCTCCATGCAGGAGGAGCTCACAACGCTCAGGGAGCATGATGTCTTTGAGGTGGTCGATCTTCCACCTGGTCGAAAGGCCGTCTCCGCCAAGTGGGTCTATCGCCACAAGCTGAAGCCTGATGGCTTAGTGGACGGGTACAAGGCCCGCCTCACAGCAAATGGGTTCTCTCAGATTCCCAGAGTGGAATTTGATGAGACTTTCGCTCCAGTCGGGCGATACAACATAGCTCGCACCCTACTCAGTCTTGTCGCCCAACATGACTGGGAACTTCAGCAAATGGACGTGAACAATGCCTTCTTGCATAGGAAACTCGATGAAGAGATCTACATGGTCCAGCCTCCTGGCTTCAAGGATGGAGCTGGCAGAGTGTGGCGTCTGCGAAAGGCCCTCTACGGCCTAAAGCAATCCCCACGATGCTGGAACCAGGAAATCACCTCTACCTTGGAGAAGGGAGGCTACCACCGTAGCACTGTGGACCCATCACTATTTCTCAGTCCAATCACTGCCCCCTTTGTGGCCATTCTGGTGTATGTTGATGACCTGCTGATTGCCTCCCCCAGTCCCGCATCCGTTCAGGGTGTGAAGGCACTTCTTCAGTCAGCATACAAAAGGAAAGATCTTGGGACAGCTGGTGTCTTCCTTGGCATGGAGCTCGAGCGTGATCGGTCGCGCCGCACGCTTCATGTGCATCAAGCCGCATATGTTCGCAGCCTAGGGGAACGCTTCGCCACACTCCTCGCATCAGTCCCGACTGCATCCACCCCAATGACCCCTGTAGGGCAGACCCTGTTGAAGTCGTTGGACATCTCCAAACTGGGCGAGGAGGTGGATGTGTCGGACTTCCTGTGCGTGATTGGATCTCTGGTGTATCTTGCAACTACCACGCGCTCTGACGTTGCCTTTGCTGTGAACTTTCTGTCCCAGTTCTCTCAGAGCCCCCGTGAGCGTCATCTCGAGGCTGCTGTTCACGTCGTGCGCTATGCTCTATCCACACCACGTCTTGGACTGTGCTATCAAGCGCAACACTCTGTGGTGCTTCATGGATTCACAGACAGTGACTGGGCACATGACTCTGATGCACGCAGCCGCACAAGCTTCATCTTCCTTGTTGGAGGCACAGCGGTGTCATGGAAAAGCGGTAAGCAGGGTTGTGTTATACGCAGCTCCAGTAAGGCAGAGTATGTGGCGCCAGGTGTAGGTACGTGTGAGGCTGTCTAGCTGTGCCGCCTGCTGCAGCAAGTGAGCGTGCCACTGCGCTGCATCACCCTTCGCTGTGACAACCAAAATGCAAAGGCCATCGCAGAAAACAACGGCATGCATCATGCACGCACCAAGCACATCAATGTTGAGCATCACTTTGTTCGTGAGTGCATAGCCGCTGGCATTGTACAAGTCATCTGGATGGACACACGGTCGCAGCGCGATGACTTCTTGACAAAGGCGCTCAGTCGGGGCATGTTCAAGTGTGTTGTGCATGGTGTCGGTCATTGTGTGATGGAACCAGGGTGATAGTGGAGTCACGTATTGTTCTCTTCTCGTTTGTGTTGAGTGGTGTCTGTGCATGCTGTGGCTGCGGGTCATGGGGGAGTGTTGTTGTTGTGGTCTGTACACTTCTCCCACACATTGCTTACTGACCTCTTGCCGTGCATTGCACTACTCACCTGCCCTGTACAGGAGATTGAATCTCATGGAGCTCATGGACGCTTGGACACGCCGAGCTGAGAACTCTCCCTTGAAGCTTAGCGTGTAGGCAAATGCTCCTGAGCCATGGCCTTCTGGCCATTACTGTTTTGATATGAGGTTTTGCTTGCGACTGTGGCCTTGGACACTGGAGGATGCCAGGCCCACTGATTGTCTTGTGCATGCAGGGTTCTGGGGGAGCTATAATGTCGTGCCGGGTGCTCATCCTTGGGGGCCACCTCGCCGGTTTTGACCGTGCGATGGTGAGAAGCCGCCTCTGGGTTTTCCGAGAGGTCGGGCTCGACCCCCGGGTGGCGGCTAGACCACCGCGAGCGTGATACTCGCGAGTGGTGCTTGCTCACCCCGACTGTACTAGAGTTCTCGCTCCCCCTCTCTTCCTTGTCACTTCTTGACACTTGTGTAAAACAAGCCGCAAGCTTTCCTGTCCTGCATTCTAGTGGGATATCCCACATTTCCCTTCTCCCTCACGGTCTCTTGCTGAGGGAAACAACTACCTACGGTACGGTACTTTACCTAATGAGTACACTGTCTGCCCATGTCTACTTGGCCTTCGCAAAAATACAGTTGTTCCTCCAGTTTGTTTGATTTTGCAGATCCCCACCAAGGCAGACCAGAGAAACTGCTAGGAAGCTTCCTAGCCTTGCTGCTGCTGACGTGGCGACACTGTCCAGTCAGTTGATGCACTAGCAAGCAGGCAGGTGCAAGAAACAGCAAGGATCAGGCTAGGGAGACGCGCAAAGTCTCATAAGCTTCAATAGCTTAGTAAATGCAGAGAGGAATGACAAATGACAGGTCCAGGGCATAAGTACCTGCCGCGGCGCACAGCGGGTGTCGCACGCGGCAGTCCAAGAACTGTCCTAAAACCGGCCCAAAACCACTGTTTTGGCCATAACTCTACGCACACATGTCAGAATCCTGCGCCGTCTGAACCTAGACGTGCAGAATCAAAAGACGCACGCAACGACTGGTCACATGCATGCATCCATCGACTGACAGCGAGTATATAATGCAAAAACATGCAAATGGGTCTCATGCCCAGTCCGCCGAAAGGCGCCTGCAAGACGTAGAAGGCACAGCAAGGAGTCCCGGTGACATCTGGGGCTCTGGAACAGTAGTCGGTCAGCTCCAGACGGGTAGGCCGCCGCCTGTCGTCGCGCCGGTGTCACCAGGGCCGCCTGCCTCAGGGATCTGCACGAGTATGGACACGGCCGAGTGGTCACAGTAAACTGTACAGAAACGGCACAAATCACAACACTCCCCCATGACCCGATGGTACGCATGTCCATACGCGTGCAGCACTGGTACATCCACATAGTGAGTGACACAGACAGATGAGACAGC
>SZWC01018785.1:25225-47125 GCA_023375785.1 Penium margaritaceum | reverse complement strand
GGCTCTGAAGGCAAAAGTGCAAGCTCTTGCGCAGCCGCCGCACTTAGTCGTCGTCGGCTATGAAGCTGCGGCTGCTGCGGCGGTGGTAGTTGGAAGATTACCTTTTTTTGTCGTTATTCACTAGCCCTCAGCCCCCCCCCTTTTTTTCTTCTTGCCCTCAGCCACCCCCTCTTTGTTTTTTTTTTTCCAGTTCCCTCACCCGCCACATTTTTATTCTCTATCTACCCCTCCTTTTCTTTCCCTTTTTTTTCCTTTCTGCTCACCCCGGATTTGACCGTCACCCGGTTCTAGGTTGCCCCTTAGGAAAGGGGGCAGGTCAAATTTGGGGGGGAATAAAAAAAACTGAGGGGGCGATGTCAGGTCGCCCCACCCTTCCTTCTCGCTCTTCGCTCGCTCGCAAAAAGAAAACCAAGCGAGCGAGGTGAGCAAGCGAGCGAGTGAGTGAGGAGGCGAGGGAGGTCGAGGGGCGGGGGGTCTGCCCCTCCCTCCGCCCGTCGGCCGATGGAGCTGACGGGCCCCTCCGAGGGGCCCCTCAGAGGGGCTCGATGGGGCCCTCCGAGGGCCCCCTCAAAAGGAGGGGAAGGGGGGCGAAAAGGGGCCGAAGGGCTGCCCCCCTCGGAGAGGCCCCCCTGATTGGGGACGCGGGGTCCCCTCCGAGGGGCCGGGGGCCCTCACAGGAGGGCTGCGAGGCCCTCCAGTAGTAGCAGTTGCAGCGGCGGGCGCAGCTGCTGCGGTTGCTACTGCTGGTGCTGGTTCCGCCACTGTTGCTACTGGTACGCTGCGCAGCAGCAACAGCAGCTGCTGCTCGATGGTGCCGCCGCTGTTGCTACTGCTTCCGCTGTTGCTGCTGCTGCTAGACTACGCAGCAGCTACTGCTGCTACTTGCTACTGCCGCGGCTGCTACTGCTACTACTCTGCGCAGCAGCAGCTGTTGCTGCTGCTCGATGCTGCTGCCGCTGCTGCTGCTGCTTTGTGTTGCTGCTAGTGACGTCGCTGCTGCACCGGCTGATGCGCTGCTGTAGCTGCTCTTGCTGCTGCTCCTGCGCTGCAATTGCACTGGCTGCTGCTGCTGTCGCCGCTGCTGTAGTGGCTGCTGCTGCTTTTACTCTTGCAATTGTTGCTGTGTGTGTCTTACCGCCCCTGTGGCGTTCACGTGCAGTCGCTTCGCGCTCCCTCACGCTGCTACCACCGTGGCGCCACGTGGTGCGTTCTCTTTGCGTTCCGCCCACTGCTGCTGCTTTTGCTCCTCACACGCCTCCCTGTGCTCTCATACCAAATTGGTAATAATTTTAGGGCATTCAAGCCCATGCAAAAATGAACATGAGCTCTATGTGTGAGTGCGATGCAAGACGGCAAGAATTTGGCTAAGTCTTGAACGCTGAATATAAAGAACAAGGAGAAAGTACAAATGAGCCCCTAGCGGGCTTAAGTAGGGGCGCCGGCCGCTAGCCGCACCGGGCCCCGTCACCCCCGCTGAGCCCAAATGGGTCAGCGGGGAGAACACACTGCGTACACCGCGATAACAATAATGGTGGTCTCCTCGAGGCACCGGAACAGCTCTCCGAGTACCCGGGTCTCGCCCACCGAGAAAATAGGAAGAGTGCTAGAAAATCTCAGAATCAGCGTCCACACATCACACACGGCTTTTCGAACATCAGAAGTCCCACAACAGCCATCGGGTCTCCTCGTCGCACTGGTATAGTCCACCGGGTCCGCTGGTCTCAACCCACCGAGAAAGCTCTCCTAGCTCCCGACAAGCCCACAGGGCTACCGGAACGCATCGAATGCGTCTCGCAGGCGCTGTCGTACGTGCCGGAGAAGTATGGAGACACCCCGAAGGCCTGTCGTGTCGTCATGCTCTCCTCCACCATATACCTCGGATGTGGGTATATCGGTAAACTACCAATGTCGGTCGTGACGAGTGGAAGCCACACAAACCAACAAGGCGTAGTAGCTACACTGCCTCAGCAACCTTTACACCCAGAGTAAGGCATGGCGTTCAAGATTGATCACGTCTCGAAATTCTGGAAATCTCTATTGGTTTTTTTTTGGCGCATCCCTCATTGTGCTCTGTTGTGTCCTCCCGGCTTGTGTACATTGGCGTGCGGATGATTGACGGCGAGACTTGACGCTGCTAGAGTGTCATCCGGTGGAGCCGACGCACGCTGAGGCCTATTCGCAGTTTGCTGGAGCCTCCTCCCTCTGGCGACGTGCTCAGCTCCATTGGCAGGCCTCCTCGGCGGTCGGGCCGCCGGAGGTCATTGCCACCGCAAATGCTGTCTGCATGCACCGAGCGCTGTTTCTGACTGTGCCATTGCGTCTGCAGCATCATGCTCTACCGAGGGTCCACGTCCCTTGCTGCGTGGCAGTGTTTGGCATCATGGACCGTCATAGGCACAGCCTCGGTTCGGGCAGCCATAACTCTTTGCTACTATTCTTCTAGCCGATTCTTACCGCACGACTGCGTTTGCAGCGTCGGTATTAAACTATGCTCTAGTTTTCAGGAAAAACGAACGATGCCTGCGCTTTAGGCTGTCGGGCGTCTGGGAGGACTCACCGAGAAAATCGTGCTTGAGAAGATGCATAGAAGCTTCCTAGCCACACTCCCGTTGACCAGGCGTCAGTGCCTAATCAGAAGATGACGACAGTCACAAGTCATGCACGTAACAGCAAGGGTTTGGCTAGGGGACACAACGCAAAGTGTCTGAATGCTTCATAAGCATTTGCAGAGAGGGATAACAAATGACAGGTCCATGGCATGAATACCAGCCGCGGCGCACAGCGGGTGTCGCACGCGGCGGTCCAAGAATTGTCCTAAAACCGGCCCAAAACCACTGTTTTGGCCGTAACTCTGCGCACACACGTCAGAATGGTGCGACGTGTGAACATAGGAATGCAAAATCTCGAGCCGGACGCTACGACTGGTCACACGCACAAGTCCAGCATCAATCTGTGGAAGGACAATGCAAAACATGCAAATTGGCCTCAAGAGCCTGTCCACCAAGAAAACTTTAGCGTCTGCAGAAAAACTGTAGAATACCCCAGCAAGCACCCGGGACGTCATGGCAGCCGCCTGGTGGCTGCTGGTGGGTGAATCCACCAACCATCAGTGCTCCGGCACCAGCTGGGTCCGCATCAGGGATCTGCACGAGCATGGACACGGCCGAGTGGTCACAGAAAGCTGTAGAAACAGACGGAAACAACTCACATCACAACACTCCCCAATGACCCGATGGTATGCATGTCCATACGCGTGCAGAACTGACACATGTGCACAACTAGATGTACAACAGTCCATGCTCATACACCCCACTCTCAGCCACTCTTAGGCAAGGGGCGTAGCCAGACGGAACGAATGGCCACCATGAACTTTCCACGGGCAAGCGCCTTGGTCAAGAAGTCAGCCCGTTACATGTCCGTGCCGACCCAGATGACAGAGAGCACCTGTCGCTCCACAAGATCACGCACAAAGTGATGCTCAACAGCAGTATTCTTCGTGTGTGCATGAAACACACCAGAGTTGTCTGTGATGGCAAGGGCACTCTGGTTGTCAGAGCGTAGAACAATGCAGGGCACAGACTGACTCAACTCACGAAACAGACGCTGCAACCACACCACCTCAGCAGCCCCAGTCCCCAGAGCAACATACTCAGCCCTTGATGAGCTACGTGTGGTACAACCCTGCTTGCCACTGCGCCACGACACAGCGGTGCCACCAAGCAGGAATACGTAGCCTGTCCGGCTGCGCCCATCAGGACTCCACGCCCAGTCGCTGTCTGTGTAGCCGTCGACTACTACCGAACATTGCCGTCGAAAGCAGAGTCCGAGGTATGTTGTGGACACCGCGTATTGCACCAGTCGCACAGCAGCATGAAGGGCTCTCGCCCGAGGACATTGTGAAAACTGTGGAAGGAGGTTGACGGCAAAGGTAATGTCGGGTCGTGTGGTAGTGGCCAAGTACATCAAGGAGCCGATCAGGCGCAAGTACAGGGTCACGTCCACTATCTCCCCCAGGTCTGCGGGATCATCCACCTTTAGAGCATCCTACCCGTGAGGTGTGATGGGGGTGGAGGCTGTAGGAACTGCACCCAAGAGGTCAGCAAACCGCTCCCCCACAACATGGGCGTAACGTGCCTGGTGTAACAAGAGTGTCCGTCGCTGGCGATCACGCACGATCTCCATCCCGAGAAACACAGCTGCAGGACCAAGGTCCTTCATCCTATAGGCAGCCTAGAGAGCTGCCTTGGCCTCCTTCACGACCTCCATAGAAGGAGACGCAATCAAGAGGTCGTCCACGTAGACTAGGATGGTAGTGAAGCTGTCAGCTGTCCGTCTGAGAAAGAGGGACGGGTCAGCGTCACTCTGTACGTAACCGGCACGTATCAGTGTGCCAGTGATCTCCAAGTTCCAGCACCTGGGTGACTGTTTCAGGCCGTACAAGGCCTTGAGCAAGCGCCAGACCTTGTCACCGACCTTGAACCCAGGTGGCTGGACCATGTAGATCTCCTCCTCTATGGTGCCATGGAGGAACGCGTTGTTCACGTCCATCTGGTGCAGCTCCTAGTCGTGGTGAGCAACAACCCCGAACAGAGCGCGAGCCGTGGTCATGCGGCTAACCGATGCAAAGGTGTTAGTGAAATCCACTCCCTCAACCTGCGAGAACCCCTTTGCCGTCAAGCGAGCCTTGTAGCAATCCAGTGTGCCATAAGGCTTCACCTTCTTGGGAAAGACCCACTTGGCTTGTACAGCCTTCCGCCCAGGCGGGAGGTCGACAAGCTCATAGACACCGTGCTCACGGATGGCTCTCAGCTCATCCTCACAAGCAGCACGCCACAGGTCTGCATCGTGAGCTGCGAGTGCCTCCTTCAACGTGCCTGGATCAGGCATCTTCGAGGGAGCGCTCCGGGTGGCTAAGACACACGCCTCCGGACTCGGTCTGACCGTGACAAGGTTGGCTGCGGCATCGCAAGCGACCAAGAACTCTCGGGAGACCAACTTGTGGCCGACATGACATGCTGGGTGAATCTCGGTGTAGTCTGCCTGGACACTCAGGCCAAGGGCCTTCGTGCTGGGCTTGCCACTCTGAACACTATGAGTTGGTCGTCCGGGCACAGGGTCAGCAGTCGGCTTAGCTCTAGAGGGAAATGGTCGCAGGCAACCACCAGGCTCGCGGGAGTACCTCGACGCAGCGCTCGCCTCAGGCTGCGGGGAAGGCCACTGTGCCAAAGTCATAGGAGGCGTGGGTGGATGCACGGGAGTGGGTGTGACGGAGGGGACTGACATTGGTAAGGGGTCAGGTGTACCAGAGGGGACCAGCACTGGCACCAGTATGGGATCGGGTGTGCCAGAAGGGTCTGAAACCGACACAGGGTCAGGTATGCCAGAGGGAACCGACGCTCGTACGGGATCAGGTGTGTCAGAGGGAACTGGAGCCCGCACGGGATCCGGTGTGGAACAAGGAAGTGGCACAGGATCGGGTGTGTCGGACGGTACGGATGAGGCTACTGGACCCACAGCCACGATGGCTGGATCGTCAGCAGCCAGAGACCGGTCAGCAGATGAGGAAGCCCGGCCGGACCCATCCGCAAGACTAGTCTCCCCCATCCACCGGGAAGCCACACAGGTAGGACCATGTTCGGCGGCCAGCGACAGAATGGTGGACAAGTCGCAGTAGGTGAGAGTCTCAAAGAAGAGAGCATCTCGAGACTTGACAATGCGATGGCGAGCAGGGTCCCAAAACCGCCGGGCCTTCGACCGGGGGGAGATGCCGAGGAAGACACACATGCATCCCCGAGGTGAGACCTTAGAACTCTGCTGGTCCTCGATGTACCAGACACAAGCGAGAGACCCCCAAATGCAAGCGAGACGGAGATCAGCGCGGTGTCTGAACCAAAGCTCATACGGCGTGGCATGGTCTGGAAGCGGACCATGCGGCAAGCGGTTCCAGACCCACGTCATGTAGGAGAAGCCCTCAAAGGCAAAGGACTTCGGTAGACAGCACTAAGACCGCATAGCTCGAACCGCATCCTCCATGGTGCGGTTCCAACGCTCAGACACAACGTTTTGCTGTGGTGTAGGAGGGGCGGAGAGCTGGTGAAAGATACCGTGCTCGGCAAAGTAGGCATCCATCTCGCTCAAGAACTCGCCACCACGATCTGAACGGAATGTGTGTAGAGTGTGACGAGACTGACGCTCAGCTATCACAAGCCACAGGCAGACTGCCAATGCGGAATCGCTCTTGTGGCACAGGCTGTAGACCCACCGCATCCGCGTGAAGTCATCAGTCAGGGTGAGAACGTATCGACCCCGATCAGAGAGGGACTCGACTGGGAGAGGGCCGAGAAGGTCCGAGTGAACCAACTCAAGTGGGCGCAGTGCACGGGAGGAGGAGTCAGGGTAAGAGCAGCGATGCATCTTACCCTGGGTGCAAAAACGACAGTCGGTCTTGGGCGGCTTCTGAAAAGAAGCTGCGTCAAGACCGAGGGTTGGCCGAGTACGAATGAGCTTGGACACAGTGTCCGATCTCACATGGCAGAGGCAACGGTGTAACAAGCACTGGTGTTCCGGGGAGAGAACACCAGTGACAAACAATCGCGTAGAAGGGGGAGGGGAAGGAGAAGCAGGGGGAGTGCAATGAGACACACGATACAGGTCATCAACAACAGAGGCACAAAGCACAACGGCACGTGTGTCAAGAGCAGTCACTGTGGCAGAGTCAGCAGAGTGCTCAACAGTGGGGCCCATCCTTGTGCATGCACGAACAGAGAGCAGGCTGAGCTCAAGAGCAGGGACAAAGAGCACATCAGAAATGTACAAGGGGCCAGACGGACCATCGAAACGCACAACCCCAACTCCCTGTACAGGCAACGACTGACTAGACCCTGTGCGAACAGACCGGACAGACGCAACGGGACCCAGCACAACGAAGTCACTAGGCCCCAGAGTCAATAATCCAGGTGCCACTCGGCTCACGACCAGTCGTCGACACTCAGCAACGTGCCACAGAACACTCTGCCTCTGCTGGGCGCTTAGTAGAGGACTCAAAACAACGACGGACAACACGGATCTGTGACTCGGCAAGCTAGTTGATACTGTCAGGTCCATCCTCATCGCAAGCCACCATAGCTCCACCACAAGCATCATCACGAGCAGCAGACGCAGTAAGACAAGCTATGTCGGGACCACTCGGCTGTGACAACACACTCGCACCTCCCTGAGTACGAAGCGCCAGTAGCTTACGAAGCTCTGCGATCGTGCGATCCCGAGGGTCCACCTCACTGCTGCCGCCGGATGAAACGGGTGCGTCTACAGCACTCGTGGTCGCGGCGCGCCCAGTCCGTGTGTCGCTGGAGGAAGTCCGCTGTGCATGCGCATCGTGGAGGCCGCGCATGATCTGAGTCCAGTCAAGTGGCTGCTCACACTCTGTGTAGCGGTGAGCGCCTCCACAGTTGTAGCAGTGGACAGAACGTCCACTACCACTACTCGCCGGCTGCTACTGCTGCTGCTGGTGCTACTGTCCCTTTCCGCGTCGCTTCTTCCCCTTCTTTCCCTGTGCAGCCACTGCAACGCCCTGAGTGTGGCCGCTTGGAGTAGAGGGGGAGGAGGAGGAGGAGGCGGTCGAGGTGGGACTGGTGAGCAGGGACAGAGGCGTAGGAGGCGTCGCAGTCACTGCTGCAACCAGTGGACTCTGCTGATGAGCGACGGCAGCCTCATGAGCCGATGTGGCCTGGATGAAGTAGCGATGGGCCCAGGGAAGCAGCTGTAGTGACTCTGACAGCTCAGAGAGAGCCACACGATCGAAGCCCGTAAAGAGCTTCACGTGGTCCAAATGCGCTCCCATCATGTTGGTGTCGAGCGCCCACAACTGCGTCCCGCCACTGGTCCCAAGGCGCGTGTAAAGGCGCATCGCGCGCCTCCAGTAGTCAGCTCCGGGCTCTGTGGGGCCCAAGCAGAGGGAGTGAAACTCACGTAGTCGGGCCGCCCTCGTGGCATGGGTCTCCGCAGCGAGAAGTGTCAGGGCCAGTTCCCAGCCCTGACGCGGATCTGCTCCAATCCCGGTCCCGGTCTGACCGAGGAAAGGACGGAAGTCAATCACAGTCTCCCGTGGCATGGCGTAGAGGAGACCCCGCATCGCTCTCGCTGCTGTCTGGGCCTGGTGAGCGTCGCGGGACTGGTACTGGCTGTGGTAGTACGGCCAGACACCCTCAGAATCTGCCCACACCTAAAATAGGGTCTCCCAGCAATGGAAGCCCTCGTCACTATCGTAACGGGGTGGAGGTGTCTCAAAGTCCTTCGGTCGCCGCTCCGTGGGGAGGGCGACCTCAGGCTCAGGAGATGGTGGGCGGGGTATGGGGAGCCCACCGGTGAGGGGAACACCACCAAAGGTGAACGCTGCTGAACGACATGTCCGATCCTGACGGCGAGAAGGTGGTGGAGTGGGAGGCTGTGATCCAAGACGTAACTCACGGATGCGCTCCTCAAGCACACTCGTGCTCGCGTGAGTCATCCTCAATCTTCTCCTCATCCCAGGTGTCCACCTGTGATGATCGATGCTAAGACCGCCACACTGTGTATGGTGTAGACTGCTGAGCGGATGGTGCAGCTCCAGAAGACTCTCCAGGTGGCTGCTATGAAGCCATCGAACGACCCTGCAGTAACTCCGTGATCTCCTGCAACGCGTCGGACTGCCTCTGCTGCTGCTGGCGCATCTTGTCTTGCGACCGACAAAGCTCATCGATCATGCGGGACTGCGACCGCGGGCTCATAACGTCTGAAGAGGAGGAAGAGGGATCAGCGGGTTCTTTGTCCTTGTCACGGACCGCGCCATCGCGGTGCTCAGTATGGGGCCGAGCGTAAAAAAATGTCCAAACAAGAAACTGACAGCATTTCTCGAAGATTTGAAACGCTGGCAATTTTTGACTGTCCGGCAAAAAACTTGGCTAAGTATGGTGCTGACGGCCAGAAATTTGGCTAAGTGCTGTAATTTAAAAATTTCAGCACTTAAAATTCAAGGTTGTCCAAATCAAGCGAAATTTGGACCACAGAGGCTCCTGAATGTGCTGAACATGGTGGCGAAATTTTCGGTCGCAAAAGGTTTGAAAAAGTGGCAAAACGTCACTTTTCCCTGTTCTGCCCGAATTTCAGCAAAAATAAAATCTGCGTTGCACTTCAGTCTTTGCTGGTGGCGACAGAGCACGAAACTGAGCGTGAATAGTAGCTTTGGAGAGCTTGAGAGAAGAGCTTTCCAACGCACCCTCAAACGTTGAAAACGGCGTTCGTTTGAAGCCAGGGCAAGCTCGTGCCGACGGGGAGGTGGTGGCTGACGCGATTTTCGTCTACGGCTCCTCCACGTCCGTGCGGCTTCTAGGAAGCTGCACGGACAGGGGCAGCGGTGGCACACGCTGCTGTTGTTGCTGCTGCTGCTGCTGGCGTTGAGCTTGACGGCAACGGCCTCAAGCCACTTTGGCGGCTACTGTTGCTGATGTTTCTGATGCCGCCGTCGATGTTGTTGCTGTGGTCAAAACTGCCAGCACTGTTGCTGCGCTGCTCGACAACTGCTATGGTGCTGCTGCACTGGCGTGCTGCTACACTGCTGCACCCCTCCTGCACGACTCCTCCGTCACGCAGGTGTTGCGGCCTACGCCTTGCAATGGCGCAGGTTGGTGGGTCCTCCCAGGACCTGTCGCTGCTGCTGTGTGCTGTTGCTGCTGTTGCTGCTCACTGCTGCTGCGATTGCTGCATCTCTGCTGTGCAGCACAACAAGCTCTTTCTTGTTGCTCTGATACCATGAGAAGATGCATAAAAGCTTCCTAGCCACACTCCCGTTGACGAGGCGTCCGTGCCTAATCAGACGGTGACGACAGTCACAAGTCGTGCACGTAACGGCAAGGGTTTGGCTAGGGGACACAAGGCAAAGTGTCTGAATGCTTCATAAGCATTTGCAGAGAGGGATAAAAAATGACAGTTCCATGGCATAAATACCTGCCGCGGCGCACAGCGGGTGTCGCACGCGGCGGTCCAAGAGCTGTCGAAAAACCGGCCCAAAACCACTGTTTTGGCCTAAACTCTGCGCACACATGTCAGAATGTTGCGCCGTCTGAACCTAGACGTGCAAAATCTTGAGCTGGACGCTACGACTGGTCACATGCACAAGTCCGACATCAATCTGTGGAAGGACAATGCAAAACATGCAAATCGGCCCCAAGAGCCTGTCCACCAAGAAAACTCTAGCGTCTGCAGAAAAAACTACAGAGTACCCCAGCAAGCACCCGGGACGTCATGGCAGCCGCCTGGTGGCTGATGGCGGGTGAATCCACCAACCATGAATGCTCCGGCGCCAGCTGGGTCCGCATCACGGATCTGCACGAGCATGGAAACGGCCGAGTGGTCACAGTAAGCTGTACAAACGGACGGAAACAGCTCACATCACAACACTGCTTGCCAGAAAATAGGTCCAGGACTTTTTTCTAATTGGCTGTTTAGTTGAGTAACAATTTTTACACTTGTGAGGGGGAGCTAGAACTTGGAGGGGTCTCCCATTGTTGCTCATTTTTCCTTCCTAATCAGTCATTTTGAGTTTTCAGCTGCTTTCTGGCGCTAACACTGGTGCGCGCATTTCTGAGTAACAAACCCAGAGCTTCCAGACTTAGTCTCTAGAGCAGCATACTGAGGGGGCAACAGACTTAAGCATCTAGCATGGAAGCCCGCACGCTGCATCAACAACGATGTTGCCTCAACATGGTGCCTAGTTTTTCTGTTTATCTCAAAATCTCAAAATGTTGAATCAATCTCGTACTTCGAGACGAGATCGAGATTGCCTCGAAACACTTCGAGACGAGATCGAGATTTGGGGCAACACAAAAAGCTTGAAATGAGATTGATCTTGTCTCGTCTCGTCTCAAGCTCGCACACTTAGGAATGCAACTTAGCGAGGTATACTGCCACGTGTGAATCCCAGGACTTATGGGATTCACACGTGGCAGGAGCATCTTGAGGTACAAGGCACACAAGGCACCCCACGCGAATGCCAGATGTCATGTAGAAATCATCGCATCAAATTTCGCGACACGACGAATTGAGCTAACATGGGACTGTGAGATCTTGTTAGATGCAATGAACGTGTGTATGCAATGTTCATCGCAAGGAGATGAACAATCTTCAACACGGAAACTGTTTTATTGCGTAATCTCAATTAGTGATTCACCCTAAACTCGATATCCAGAGTGCCCATGTGTATGCATGCATGTGAGACGTCGTTTTTGGCATAAAAAATTGGGTATAAATACTCCGAAGTCCATTGTTTCTGTCTATAGATCCGCGGTGTCCATACTCGAAAGCGAACCGACGGAGGTGTCTAAAGTCGAAATCGACATGCATGTGGTGTCCATTGTAAAAAACGAGATGACAGCGGTGCCCATGGTTTTCATTGTGCGAGACAAAAACGAAAATCATGTCAACTGTATCCACTATTCGCTCGAAGTATTCAATCTTCATGGTCTTGCATGTCCTAAATAGACCTTGCATGTTGCTTGCCTGTCTTGGCAGCCTCTGCTTGGTTTTGTCGTTCACTGTTCTGCGGCGGGGAGTTCGCATAAGCTGGAGGCATGCATGTGGACAGATATTGTCGCGCTATAGCAGACCTTTGTAGACCGCTCAGAAGAGGACATTGATATCTCCAATGAATGTGCCGATGTCCACTTAGGGTCACACGAAGAGGTTCAACTAGTGAACCTGGTTTTTGTACCGGTTTGCACTATGAACTGGTACTAACGTGTCAGTTTAAGGTGCTTCTCCGTTAGTATAATGCAATAAGTTTACTCGTTCTGTCGAGCTTTGACTAACACGTTGCATCGACATGGACAACGACGTCTGTTGAAATGGCCCGACACATCATGGATGGGGTACTCTTGTAGCGGACCCACGGGTGGCACATCGGGCATGGGTCGCATTGAAGGAGCAGTGGGACCGCAATGTAGCACACAACCGAGAGTTGGGACATGAAGAACCGTCATGGGCCCGAGCTCCTTTGACTCCGGAGCATATGGCTTGGAACTTGGGACTGCACATGCCGAGTAGCAAGCCGCCCAACTATCACGAGCAATGGGAGCCGTGGACATGGACCGAGCCACCGAGTCCGTAGTGGGCATTTGATGATGATGACAGTGACAAGTATGGGCATCCAAATTTCATTGCATTGACATTTCTGGCTATGCGAGTATTTTTTCAGTGACAAGTTTGGGCATCCGAGTTTTATTGCATTGACATTTCTGGGTATGCGAGTATTGTTTCAATAAGATGTATGGGCATTTGACTTCTATTGCATTGACAATTTTGGGTATTCGAGTTTTATTTCGGTGACAAGCATGGGTATCTGAGATTCAATGCATTGACAATTATGGGTATGCGAGTGTTATTTCATTGAAAAATATGGGTGTCCGAGTTTTAAGTACGTGACATTTTTGGGCAGTGGAGTATTACTTCATTGACAAGTATGGGCAGTTGAGTATTATTTCACTGACAACTATGGGCACTATAGTCTTATTCATGTGACAAGTCTAGGCATCGAAGTATTGTTCATGGCCCAAGTATGGGCATTTTAGAATAATTTCATTTCCAATTATGGGCATTCCAGTATCATTTCAGGAGTGAGTGTGGGCAATTGTGTACGATGTCAGGGAACAAGTATGGGCCTAACTGTCTCCACTACTACCCAAACCACTATGGATCTAACCACTTTGGATAGAGGACATCGCACAGCCAGAGCCAGTGGCACAAGTCACATCCACATCCCTGCCTTCCCTGACATCCCATTGCATCAAAGAAAATGTCCTCATCGGCATCAAGAGATTCGACCTCTTTGTCTTCTTCGTCTCCTCCTTCGAAGAAAACATCTTCTGCATACCTTTCCTCTACTTCTGCTTCACTTGTGTAGCCATCCATTGGAGATGTGCCGTTGTGTGTCACTGTACAATGGCACATGCCTACATATCTCGTACTTGTTGGCTGCCACAAGTAGGAATACAGCGTCTGACACACCAATGTTTCTCCAACTCCCATGAGGAAGATGACGGTCAATTCTGCTTGGTCACATGTACTCATGTTTCTCATTCCTTGGGCAAGTGATCACACAGCAGAGACAATTGACTGAAAGAGAATGAAATGAACGTGTCTAAAGTCTATATGTACATATTCTTGGTAGCTGCTTCACATAGAAATGTAGAAAAATAAAATTTGGGTTTAGTTCACTGACATGTATTGAGAACATCAGAAGCTAACACCCATTGTGCACTACAACAGAACCGGAGTTAAAAAAATCTACCATCCCATTTGTGGTTTGTGTTAGTGAACTATTTTCAAAGAAAAGGAATGTGGACATCAATCATTGTGGGAGGGGAGAAGTACACAAGCTGAGGCATTGGGTAATAGAACTATATGACATACAGAGTTAAACAAAAGTACTAACCCAAGTACACCACAAGTGAAAGCTTCTCTAGTGTAGGAGTGCAATCCCGGGCCACTTTTCCTGTGGCATGCACCTTTTCTTGACAAACTGCACTTGAGTAATCTCTGCACAGCACACACATAGACACAAGCCAGTGTTTGAAAACATGAATGAAGCAGAAACCAGAGTTGTGGTAATGGACACTTGCTGAGACAAACTTACAAAAGGCTGGAACAACGATTGATGACGTCCACCTCGGCATGGAAGGCCATCCACGCCTTCTCACGAGCCTTGAAATCATCGTGGCCGGCCCCTTTGTCGTCACTAGACACTGAGATAGGGTCGACCACCTCCTGCTGAGAAATTGCTAGGAAGCTTCCTAATCTTGCTGGTGCTGATGTGGCGACACTGTCCAGTCAGCTGGTGCACTAGCAAACAAGCATCAGGCTAGGGAGACACGCAAAGTCTCATAAGCTCCAATAGCTTAGTAATGCAGAGAGGGATGGCAACTGACAAGCACACAGCATGAATACCTGCCGCGGCGCACGGCGGGTGATGCAGGCGGCAGTGTCAGTTTGTCCTAAAAGCGGCTGAAAACCACTATTTTGGCCGTAACTATGCGCAAAGGCATCCAAACGCAACACCGTCTAAAGCTAGGGATGCAAAATCTTGAGCCGGATGCTACGACTAGTCACACGCACAAGTCTGGCATCAATCGGTGAACAGACAATGCAAAACATGCAAATCGGGCTCGAGAGCCTGTCCACCGAGAAAACTCTAGCGTCTGCAGAAAAACTTCAGAGCACCCCAGCAAGCACATGGGACGTTTTGGCAACCGTCTGGCAGCTGCTGATGGATGGATCCACCACCCCTCAGTGCTCTGGCACCAGCTAGGCCCGCATCAAGGATCTGCACGAGCATGGACACGACCGAGTGGTCATAGTAAGCTGTACAAATGGACGGAAACAACTCACATCACAACAGTCCCCCATGACCCGATGGTACGCATGTCCATACACGTGCAGAACCGACACAGATACACAACAAGATGCTCAACATTCCATACTCACACACCCCACTCTCAGCCACTCTCAGGCAAGGGGCATCGCCCGACAGAACGAATGGCCACCATGAACTTTCCGCCCGCAAGTGCCTTGGTCAAGAAGTCAGCCCGCTGCATGTCCGTGCCGACCGAGATGACGGAGATCGCCTGTCGCTCCACAAGATCTCGCACACAAGGATGCTCAATAACAATATGCTTTGTGCGTGCATGAAACATACCAGAGTGCTCTGCAATGGCAATATTACTCTGGTTTTCACAGCGTAGAACGATGCAAGGCACACACTGACGCAACTCACGAAATAGACGCTACAGCCATACCGCCTCAGCAGCCCCAGCCCCCAGAGCGACATACTCAGCCTCTGATGAGCTACGTGCGATACATCCCTACTTGCCACTGTGCCACGACACTACGGTACCACCAAGTTGGAACACGTAGCCTGACCGACTGCGCCCATCAAGACTCCACTCCCAGTCATTGTCTATGTAGCCGTCGACTACCACCGAACACTGCCGTCGAAAGCAGAGTCTGAGGTACGGTGTGGACACCACGTACCGCGCCACTTGCACACCCACATAAAGGGCTCTCTCCCAAGGAGGTGAAAACTGTGCAAGGAGGTTGGCAGCAAAGGCAACGTTGGTCGCGTGGTAGTGGCCAAGTACATCAAGGAGCCAATCATGCACAAGTATAAGGTCATATACACTGTCTCCCCCAAGTATGCGAGATCATCCACCTTCAGAGCATCCTGCGCATCAGGTATGATGGGGGTGGAGGCTGTAGGAACTACACCCAGGAGGTCAGCAAACTGCTCCCCCACAACATGGGCGTAACTTGCCCGATGCAAGAAGAGTGTCCATTGCGGACGATCACGCACGATCTCCATCCCAAGAAACACAGCTACACGAACAAGGTCCTTCATCTTGTAGGCAGCCTGGAGAACTGCCTTGGCCTCCTTCACGGCCTCCATAGAAGGAGATGCAATCAGGAGGTCATCCACGTAGACCAGGATGGCGATGAAGCTCTCAGCTGTTTGTCTGAGAAAGAGGGACGGGTCAGCGTCACTCTGTACGTAACTGGCACGTGTCAGTGTGTCGATGATCTCCAAGTTCCAGCACCTGGGTGACTGCTTCAAGCCGTACAAGGCCTTGCGCAAGCGCCAGACCTTGTCACCGACCTCGAATCCCGGTGCCTGGACCATGTAGATCTCCTCTTCTAAGGTGCCATGGAGGAACGCGTTGTTCACGTCCATCTGGTGTAGCTCCCAGTTGTGGTGAGCAACAACCCCAAACAGAGCGCGAGCAATGGTCATGTGGCCAATGGGTGCAAAGTTGTCAATGAAATCTACTCCCTCAACCTACGAGAATCCCTTGGCCGACAAGTGAGCCTTGTAACGATCCAGTGTGCCATCAGGCTTCACCTTCTTGTGCAAGACCCACTTGGCCTGTGTAGCCTTCTTCCCAGGCGGGAATTCGACAAGCTCATAGACATCGTGCTCACGGATGACTGTGAGCTCATCCTTACAAGCAGCACACCACATGTCTGCATCGTGAGCTGAGAGTGCCTCCTTCAACGTGCCTAGATCAGGCGTCGTCAAGGGAGTGCTCCAGGTGGTTAAGACACATGCCTCCGAACCTAGTCTAACCATGACAAGGTCGGCTGCGGCATCGCAAGCGATCAAGAACTCTTGAGAGACCAACTCATGGCCGACAGGACATGTTGGGTGCACCTCGGTGTAGTCTTCCTGGACACTCAAACCAAGGGCCTTCGTGCCAGGCTCGCCACTTTGAACACTACGAGTCGGGCGCTTGGGTGCTGAGCCAGCAGTCCGCTGAGCCCTAGAGGCCAATGGTCGAAGACGACCACCGGGCTCGGGGGAGTAACCCAATGTGGCGCTCACCTCAGGCTACAGGGAAGGCAGCTGAGCTAGAGCCGTAAGGGACATGGGTGCATGCACGGGAGTGGGTGTGACAAAGGGGACCGACACTGGCATGAGACCGGGTGTGCCAGAGGGGTCTGACACCGGGACGGGATCAGGTGTACCAGAGGGGAATGACGCTCGTACGAGATCAGGTGTGGCATAGGGAACCGACAATGGCATGAGATCGGGTGCGCTAGAGGGGTCTGATATCGGCACGAGATGAGGTGTGCCAGAGGGAACTGATGAGGCTACTGGACCCACAGCCACAATGGCCGGATCGTCAGCAGTCGGAGACCGGACCACATGTGAGGAGGCCCGGATGGACCCATCCACAGGACTAGACTCCCCCACCCGCCGGGAGGCCACACAAGTAGGAACGTGGTCGGCGGCCAGTGACAGAAAACTGGACAAGTCACGGTAGGTGAGAGCCTCAAAGAAGAGAGCATCTCGAGACTCGACAATGCGATGACGAGCAGGGTCCCAAAAGCGCCAGGCCTTTGACCGCGGGGAGATATCAAGGAAGGTACACATGCGTCCCCGAGGTGAGACCTTGGACCCCTGCTGGTCCTTGGTGTACCACATATAGGCGAGGGACCCCCAAACGCGGGCGAGATGGAGATGAGCACGATAGATGAACCGCAACTTGTACGGCGTGACATGGTCTGGAAGTGGACCATGTAGTAAGCGGTTCCAAACCCATGTCATGTAGGAGAAGCCCTCAAAGGCAAAGGACTCCGGTACACTACACTCAGACCGCAGTACATGAGCCGCATCCTATATGGTGCGGTTCCAACACTCGGACACACCGTTCTGCTGTGGTGCAGCAGGGGCGGAAAGCTGATGAAAGATATCGTGCATGGAAAAGTAGGCATCCATCTCGCCTAAGAACCTGCCACCACGATATGTGCGGAACGTGTGTAGGGTGTGACGAGACTGACGCTCAGCCATCACAAGCCATAGGCAGATTGCCAGTGCGGTATCGCTCATGTGGCGGAGGCTGTAGAACCACCGCATCCGGGTGAACTCATCGGTCAGGGTGAAAACATATCGACCCTGATCAGAGAGGGACTTGACTGGGAGAGGACCGAGAAGGTCCGAGTGGACCAACTTTAGCAGGCGCAGTGCTCGGGAGGAGGAGTCATGGTAAGAGCAGCAATGCATCTTACCCTGGGCGCAAAAAAGATAGTCGGACTTGGGTGGCTTCTAAAAGGAAGCTGCGTCAAGACCGAGGGCTCGCTGAGTTCGAATGAGCTTGGACACAATGTCCGAGCTCACATGGCAAAGGCGACAATGTAACAAGCGCTAATGCTTAGGGGAGAGAACACCAGTGACAAACACATGCGCAAAGGAGAGAGGGGGAGAAGAAAGAGAGGGAATGCAATGAGACACACGATACAGGTCATCAACAACAGAGGTAGGAAGCACAATGGCACACGTGTCAAGAGATGTCACTGTGGCAGAGTCAGCAGAATGCTCAACAGTGAGACTCATCCAGGTGCATGCATGAAGAGAGAGCTGGCTCAGCTCAAGAGCAGGGACAAAGAGCACATAAAAAATGTACAATGGGCCCGACGGACCATCAAACCATACAACCCTAATTCCCTGCACAAGCAACGACTGACCAGATTCCGTGCGAACAGACCAAACGGACGCAACGGGACCGAGCACAACGAAGTCACTACGACGCCAGGTCATGTGATGTGTGGCCCCAGAGTCAATAATCCAGGTGCCACCCAGCTCACGACTAGTCCTCGACACTGAGCAACGTGCCACAAAACACTCTACCTCTGCTGGACGCTCAACAGAGGACTCAGGACAACGACCAACAACACAGATCTGTGACTCGTCAAGCCAGTCGACACTGTCACTTCCATCCTCATTGCAAGCCAACATAGCGCCACCACAAGCATCATCATGGGCAACAGACGCAGTAAGACAAGTTGTGTCGGGACCACTTGGTTGTGTCAACACACTCGCACCTCCTTGAGTACGAAGCGCCAGCGGGTGACAAAGCTCCACGATCGTGTGATCCCGAGGGTCCACATCGTCGCTGCCGCCTTGTGAAATGGATGTGTTTGCTACACTCATGGTCACGGCGTGCCCGGTCCGTGTGTCACTTAAGGAAATCCACTGCGTGTGTACCGCCTGAAGGTTACGCATGATCCGAGTCCAGTCAAGGGGCTGCTCACACTTTGTGTAGTGGTGAGCCCCTCCAAAGTTGTAGCAGTGGACAGAATGTCCACTGCCACTACTCGCCGGCAGTTGCTGCTGCTGCTGTCCCTTCTCGCGACGCTTCTTTCCCTTCTTCCCCTGTGCATCCTCTGCAACGCCGTGAGTGTGGCCGCTCAGGTTAGAGGAGGAGGAGAAGGAAGTGGTGGAGGTGGGACTGGTGAGCTGGGACCGAGGCGTACGAGGGGTCGCAATCACTGCTGCAACAAGTGGACTCTGCTGATGGGCGATGGCAGCCTCAGGAGCCGATGTGGCCTGGATGAAGTAGCGATGGGCTGAAGGAACCAGTTGTAGTGACTCGGACAACTTAGAGAGAGCCACACGATCGAAGCTCGTAAAGAGCTTCACATGGTCCCCCATCATGATGGTGTTGAGTGCCCACAATTGCGTCACGCCACGGGTCCCAAGGCGCGTGTAAAGGCGCATCGCGTGCCTCCAGTAGTTTTTTGCAAGCTCCATGGGACCCTAACGGAGGGAGTGAAACTCACGTAGGCAGGTCGCCCTCGTGGCATGGGTCTTCGCAGCTAGTAGTGTCAAGGCAAGCTCCCAACCCTGACGCGGATCTGCTCCGGTCCCGGTCCGAGTCTCACTGAGGAAGGGTCAGAAGTCAATCACAGTCTCCCACGATATGGCGTAGAGGAGACCGCGCATCGCTCTCGCTGCTGTCTAGACCTCGTGAGCATCGCGGGTCTAGTACTTGCTGTAGTAGTAGGGCCAGACACCCTCAGAATCGGCCCACACCTGATATAAGGTTTCCCAGCAATCGAAGCCCTCGTCGCTATCGTAACAGTGTGGAGGTGTCTCAAAGTCCTTCGGTCGTCGCTCCATGGGGAGGGCATCCTCAGGCTCGAGAGACTGTGGACGGGGTATGGGGAGCCCACCAGTGATAGAAACACCACTAAAGGTGAACACTGCTGAAGGACTTGGCTGATCTTGACGACGAGAAGGTGGTGTGGTGAGAGGCTGCAATCCTAGACGTAACTCACGGATGCGCTCCTTGAGCACACAAATCTTGCACTCGTGTGAGTCATCCTCAATCTCCTCCTCATCCTGGGTGTCCACCTGTGATGAGTGGTGTTGAGGCCGTTGCGCTATGTAGGGTGTAGAGTGCTGAGCACATGGTGCAGCTCTAGTAGATCCTACAGGTGGCTGTTGTGAAGCCATCGAACGACCTCAGTAACTCCGTGATCTCCTGCAACGTGTCGGACTGCCTCTACTACTGCCAGTGCATCTCATCTTGCGACCGAAGAAGCTCGTCAATCATGAGGGACCGCGATTGCGGACTTATAACGTTCAAAGAGGAGGAAGAGGGGTCAACTAGCCCTTTGCCCTTGTCACGGACTGGTGCCATCACAATGCTTAGTATGGGGCGAAATGTACAAAATGCTCCAAAGAAGAAATTGACATCTCTTCTCAAGGAGTTGAAACATTTTCAAAAATTGACGTTTTGACCGAAACATTGTTGACGTCAGCACAGCCTATGATGACGTCAGCATTATTCATGCTAGCAAAAAAAGATAATCTTTTTTTGCTAGCATAAAAAAGCCAGTGTTTTTTTTGTTTTTCTTTGGTTTTTTTGGAGGTCACGCAAACTCTGCGTGACCGGTGGGGGTGACCTCGTCACCCCCTACTCGAAGCTGTGCAGGGACTACGTAGGCCTTTGTAGTGCCACACAGGCCTGCACAGTTCTACGCAGTTTTTGTGCAGGTGTGCAGCACTGCTGTTTAGCAGCACTATTGCGCAAGTCCGCCGTTGCTACTCCTGCTGCTGCACGTTTGCTACTGCAGTGTTGTAGCCACTACCGCTCCTGCAATGTTGTTGCTGGCGCTACAGCAGCTACAATGCTGTTGCTATGCTCTTGCTACTTCACTGCTGCCGCTGCGCTGCTGGTGTTGCTCGCGGCTGCTGATGTCATCGTTGCTGCAAGCTGCTGCCTTCCCTGCACGCTTCCAGTGCTCGCAGTCACCGCCGCAAGCTGTTGTTGCAAGGTGCTACTCCCTTCTCTTTTTTGTGTACAGGCTGGCAGCCAGACACAACTGCTGCAGCCACCCGGTGATGCTGCTGTTGATCGGTGTGGCTGCTGGATCTTGTCACTGCCGCAACTCCACTTGCTACGGTGGTGGTGATTGCGTGGTGACATCGTTACTGCTAACGTCGGCTACGACGGGTCCCAGGATGTGGCGGCGGCGGTGACTCTCACTACTACTGCCGGTGTTGCGTCTCTACAACGTAGCTCAGTGAGAGGTATCTCGCTGCTCTAATACCATGAGAAATTGCTTGGAAGCTTCCTAACGTTGTTGCTACTGATGTGGCGACAGTGTCCAGTCAGCTGGCGCACTAGGAAGCAAGCAGGTACAAGAAACAGCAAGGATCAGGCTAGGGAGACGCGCAAAGTATCATAAGCTCCAATAGCTTAGTAATGCAGAGAGGGATGACAACTGACAAGCACACAACATAAATACCTGCCGTGGCGCACTGCGGATGACGTAGGCGGCAGTGTCAATTTGTCATAAAACCGGCTCAAAACCACTGTTTTTGCTGCAATTCTGCGCACATGCATCCAAACGCAACACCGTTGATGATGGGGTAGTCATCTCAGAGCAGCAAGGAGACAATGTTAGACAGAAAGTGGACGGCGAGAGAGGAGGATCTGAGAGAAAATCATTATTGGAATACCGGTTTCGGCCTTGTGGGCCTTCATTAGTGCCGAATGACATTACAAACAGACTCCTACTGCTAAAGTACTAGACTCGCGTCCATTCGCGTCGCTCATTTTTCACAGGGTTTTGGGGACTACGCAACCATGGAGGACCAAGTGGTTACCTTCGTAGCCTAGAGGTCCATAGGTACGTGCACAATTTTCTTGGCATTTTCCACGCCAAGATAGGCCGGCCTGCAAACACTGTGGTATTAAATTGCCTGAGTCGACGTGAAAAACGTCGTAAATGTGACCCTAGGCATAACCTTTCAGTCCGTGGATTTAGAAAGGTTTTTAGAACAAGGGGACGTGTCGTTGATGTTGGCCGGTCTTGGGCGGTCGGATGAAGTATCCGATTGATTTCATGTTGGCGTTGAGGATGTCGAACCTGTGAGAAGATAGGCAGCAGAAATCTCCGAGGGTAACTGCGTGCTCGAAGTCGAGCATAGAATTTCTTTTTGGTGTCTAAGAAATCCTTGGCGGAGGACGTCCGAATGAGGTAGCGCCGTAGCTCAGAGAAGATGAAACCACGCAGACAACTCCTAGTATGGTA
>SZWC01018785.1:13168-24975 GCA_023375785.1 Penium margaritaceum | reverse complement strand
GGAAGTGTGCGTCTAGGCAGAGTGGGAGAACGGTAGAAGCAGTCTGCAATTTCAGATTTGAGCAGGTTGCAGGCAACTTCAATGTCCCATGGTGCCTTGGGAGGCATCCAGTTCGGATTGGGAATCCGAAACTTGGGCACTGTGGCATCTTTCTGATTTCTAAACAGCCAGGTCAGCCTGACGTTTCTGCAAAGCTCATCTAGGCTATGTTCAACCTGAGAGAAAGAGCAAGCAGGCGGCCTCATTATGAAGTTGAGGCCTAAGCTAAGTAGTCTGGTTTCATCATTGGAGAGGCACCTCTTGCTGAGGTTGAACACTCCATTGTTCACCATTCTGTTGTCGAGCTGAGAGGGGGTTCATCATTGGTTCTCTCAGCTGCATAGCTCGCCGCCGTGGTCAAAACAGAATGTGTGCAGCGTGTGGCGGGACAGGCACTCAGCCATCACCAACGAGAGACGAACCACGACAGTGGCATCGTTCTTGTGGCATAGGCTGTAGTCCCACCGCATCTGAGTGAAGTTACCAGTTAGGGTTAGGACGTATCGGCCCCGATCGGACAAAGACTCGACAGGGAGAGGACCGTGAAGGTCCGAATGGACCAACTTGAGGAGGCGAAGAACTCGAGAATGGGAGTCATGGTAGGTGCAACGATGCATCTTACCCTGAGCACAAAACAGATAGTTGGTCTTAGACGGCCTCTCAAAAGAGGGCGTGTCAAGATCAAGTGCGGGCTGTGTCCAAATGATCTTCAATTGAGTGTCGGAGTCCACATGACACAGGCAATGATGTAGCAATCGTTGGTGCTCAGCAAAGAGAACACCAGTGACAAACACACGAGCGGGAAGGGAAGGGGAGGAAGGAGAAGAAGAGATCCAAGAGATACGATACAGGTCATCCATGACGGAGGCACGAAGAACAACTGTACGAGTATCAACAACCGTCACAGTCACAAAGTCTACGTTGTGCTCCACAGAGAGTCCCATCAATGTATAGGCACGCACAGAAAGCAAACTGGGTCAGGTACTAAAAGCACCTTGGAAAGAAGCAGGGGGCCAAACGGACCATCAAAGCACACAACCCCAACACCCTCGACCGTCAACGACTGACAAGACCCTGTGTGAACGGAGTGAACAAACACAATAGGACCGAGGACAACAAAATCACTATGACGACAGGTCATGTGGTGAGTGGCACCAGAATCGATGATCCAGGTACCATCAGGAGCACGACCGGAGGACATAACTGTGCAACGGGAAAGGCAACACTCAACCTCAGACGGGCGTTAAGAAGCATTTGAGGAGGTACGACGAAGGGCACAATGGTGCGACTCATGAATCCAATTGGTACTGTCTCGCCCATCATCATCACATGCCAGCTGTACCCCCCACACCAGTCATCACAAGCTACGAGAACAGACGAATAAACATTCTATGAACCACCCGGCTGTGACAACACACTCGCACCTTGAAATCAAAGCGCCAGAAGGTGACGAAGCTCGGCGATGGTGCAATCACATGGATATAGGTCGTCACTGCTCGCCGGCAGGGAAGCGGGAATTGCTACAAGAACTGTTGCCATTGTGTTCGACGTGTGACCAGAGGCTGTTCTGCTTGACGCGGACCACAGTGCTTAGGCAGCCTGAAGACCGCGACTGATTTGCGCCTAGTCCAGCGACTGCTGGCACTCAGTGTAGAGATGAGCGCCTCCACAGTTGTAGTAATGAACATTGTGTCCATTGCTGCTACACGATGACTACTTCTTCAATGTCTGCAACGGGCCCGAACCTCACCTCCTTTTCCCCTTCTTCCCTCGTGGCGCTGCTACCACACCATGCGTATGAATCGAGGTAATGAGGGTGGAAAGCGATGAGGAAGATGTGCCTGAGGATGAAGGAGCAGACTGTGAGAAGGGTGTAGTGGTGACGCAATGACCACTGTAGCAAGGGGACTCTCCTAATGGGTCACAGGTGCCTCTCCGGCAGAAGTCACCTAGAGGAAGAGCTGATATCCCCAAGGAAGAAGCTGATGGGAGGTGGAGAAGGACGCAAGCATAGCGTTGCTGAACCTTGTGAAAATTTGTGCATGCTCAAGATGAACTCCCAGCATGATCGTGCGGGGCGCCTACGACTGTATACCTCATAAACACCCAAGGCGTGTGCAGATGCGCATGGTTCGCTACCAGTAGTTGGCTGTAGGCTTGGCATGTCCATGATGAAGGGAATGAAAGGCGTGAATGTGAGCCGCGTGGGTGGTGTGCGTCTCTATAGCAAGCAGGGACAATACCATGTCCCAACCCCCATGTGGATTAGTCCCTACGCCTATGCCCGCCTCTCCAAGGAACAGGCGAAAGTCCACGATGGTCTTGTGTGGCATCACTCTGGCCGCTATCAGCACTTGTGCACAATTTGTAAGCTGGTATGGACTGTGATAGTAGGGCCATAATCCCTCTGAAGTGGCCCAGACCTGGATAAGACTCTCCCAGCTGTCATAGCTGTAATTGCTGACATATCGTGGGGGGGGGGTGTCGCGAAGTCCTTGGGTTGCCGCTCTGTAGGGAGAGCAACTACAGGCTCAGAAGGACAAGGAATAAGGAAGACACCAAGCAAGGAAAGTCGTTGTGGAAGCTGGGATAGGAAGCAGGCAAGGAATGGATCTCCGGGAAAAAGGAGCTAGATGTGTGTGGGGGCCGAGAACTCATCTGAAGCTGGCGGCGACACCCCTGAAGCATGCGAATCTCGCTCTTGTGAGTACCAACCTCCATACATGGTATGTTAGGGTCCTAGTTCCAAGGATCAAGAGGTGGTGGGTCGCCTCCTCCTCCTATCATCGGTGCAGATGCTTAATGCTGTGCAGAGGGTACGACACCGCCGACTCCCTTGGAGGTGTGTCGTGGGGTCGTGGATTGACCACCAAGAACCTCAGTGAGCGTATGGATGGCGTTAGTCTGTTGCTGCTGTAGACGACGCAACTTATCCTACTGGTTGCGCAGGTCCTCAATAGCCTGTGAGTGTGGGCTCATGACCCCTGAAGAGGAGGAAGAGGGATCTACTTGTCCTTTGACTTTGTCACCGGCCGACCGGTGACAAAGCTATGTCAGCGCTCCGTATGGGTCGGGATGTCAAACTGATCGGATTTTAGAACTGTTAGCGTTTCTTGTGGATTTCAAACGTCGAGGAAAGATGAAGTTTTGACCTTGAAATTGCTGACGTCAGTTAAGCCAATGGTGATGTCAGCGTTTTTTTCGCCAGCAAAAACTTATAGCGCTTTTTACGCTGGTGTATGTTACGCCATGTGTATGTTGCGAGGCCAAGCAAGTGCTCGCGCAAATGATAACACCATCTGTAGGTAGCGGCAAGAGTCCGCCTTAGGCTCTCACACACGCTAGTCTAGGAGGAGAAGCATCCATGGACAGGGGAAAGCGCATGAGGTAAGAGAACCAGTTGAGAGCCAACGAGAGAGAGCAACAAAACTGTGAGTAACAAGCAAGCGAGGTCTTAGCCACAGTTGGCTGGGCCACCCACTCGAGTGACTCGAAGTGGGGCCCAGTCACCACCCCGGGGTCGAACCTGACTGGTCGGCAAAATGCCGCCGCGATTTCTCACACCTCAGAGCAACTGAATGTGTGGCCCCGTAGGATCAGCAACCCGGGCAAGAACCAAACAGCCTGCACAGCATGCAAGACATAGTTCCAGAAAACCACATCGACCACGAGCGTATGTGGTGCATGCATCAACTCAGGTAGTCTCTCAGATTTCAACCATCAAGTGGCTCAAACTTAACCACGGAGAATTGCATGGTCCCACCACAGAATGGGGTGAGCATGGCTGTGACCAGTCTCGCTTTGTACTTGCACAGCCTTGCTTGGACCATGGCTTCAATGTCGTTCAATCTCCTGCAGTGAGTGAGTAAGTGAGTGGGCAGAGACAAGAGGTCACTTGCGTGTGTGTCAAACACTAACACTCCCCCATGACCCACAGACGAACGGCCCATGCAACGTACGACAACTCACGACAAGTGGAACGAGAACATCACACCAGTCAGGAGGATCACGAGGACATGACATCAGCCAGGAGGATCACGAGTGCGTAGCAGGCCGACAGCATGCACAGCAGCCTTGAACATTCCACTGCTGAGAGCTTTGGTGAGAAATTCTGCATGTTGTTGACGCGTGTCGACCCAGACAACCTGAACATCTCCTGCGGCAATGCGCTCACGCACAAAGTGATGCTCAATGTTGATGTGCTTGGTGCGAGAATGGTGCATGCCATCATGCTCCGCAATTGCCTTAGTGCTCTGGTTGTCGCAGCGCAGAGTGATGCAGCGGATGGGAATGCGAAGCTGCTGCAGCAAGCGAGAAAGCCAGACACTCTCACACGTACCTGCGCCGAGCGCAACATACTCAGCCTCANCAACGTACGACGACTCACGACAAGTGAAACGAGAACATCACACCAGTCAGGAGGATCACGAGGACATGACATCAGCCAGGAGGATCACGAGTGCGCAGCAGGCCGACAGCATGCACAGCAGCCTTGAACATTCCACTGCTGAGAGCTTTGGTGAGAAAGTCTGCACGTTGTTGACGCGTGTCGACCCAGACAACCTGAACATCTCCTGCGGCAATGCGCTCACGCACAAAGTGATGCTCAATGTTGATGTGCTTGGTGCGAGAATGGTGCATGCCATCATGCTCCGCAATTGCCTTAGTGCTCTGGTTGTCGCAGCGCAGAGTGATGCAGCGGATGGGAATGCGAAGCTGCTGCAGCAAGCGAGAAAGCCAGACACTCTCACACGTACCTGCGCCGAGCGCAACATACTCAGCCTCAGTGGAGCTACGCGCCACGCAGCCCGAAGGAGCGTGCCCAATGAGTACGTATGGCCGAGGCCAGGCGCTCGTTGTCGGGTGGGGCTGGGCACTTCGGTGCCGAATGACCAGTGGCCCCGCAGTTTCAGCACGTGACAGTACTGGAGGTAGAGGAGGAGGAGGCTGCGCTGCCGACGGTGGAGTTGGTGGTTTTACCTTTGCCACGGCCAGATGCTGAGGACCCTTTGCCCCGTCCACCTCCTTTGCCACGACCCCCCCCATGATTTCCTTGATGCACAAGGGTCGAGGTAGGAGAGGTGGATGCCGAGGAGGAAGAAGAAGACGAGGTAGAGGGAAGAGCCGTGGTCGTGGCGACAGTGGCGGCACAATGTATGCGTTTGTTTTGGAGGACACTCCACCAATCAGTGAGACGCTGGGCGGTGAACTCCCAAAGGGCACCAATGCCCAGTGGTGAATCAGCGGGCACTGGTTCAGCAGCAAGACGCTCAAGCTCAGAGGCTTGCACCTCCCTGAAGATGTCAGACAGTTCAGGGATGAGACCGTTGACAATGGACAGAACGGTCGAGAGCTGCCCAGGGGCAGCTTTGCTGAGATCTTTCAGCAGACGCAGACTGCGAGCCCAATAGGCGTCAGCGGTTTCATCAGCACGCATAGACAGAGTGTTGAACTGAACAGTCAGTACGCTTTGGGCTGCATGACCAGTGACAGTGGTGCGACGCTTGATGAGTGCGTAGGCACCGACAGGGTTAGCGGGTGTGCGGCGTGCAGTGTCAGCATTGTAGGACCCGATCTCATCAGTGAGATCATCAGGGCCGGCGCGAATGAGTGCACGGACAGCGCGCGTAGACTCAGCATCAGTGGGAACAAAAGGGGGTTGATTAGTGGGGTTAGGCGGGTGGTAGTATTCCCAAAGCTACTTACCTTGCACCCAAGCGCTGAAGCAAACCTCCCAAGATGTGAAAGAGAGGTTAGAAGTAAAGTGAGGTGGTGTGGAGTCAAAGTCTGGCTTGCGGTGTGCAGGCTGCACGAGAGCTTTAGCAGCATTGGCGCCTGAGGCGGCTGCAGCTGCCACGGGGTCAGCGTGCTGAGAGCCAGCACTGGTGGATGCGGAAGCGGGGTTGGAAGAAAAGGCAGCAGCAATGTCAGCAGCAGCAGAAAGTGTAGGAGTGGAGCGCAAGACAGGCTGGAGACGGTTGAGGACAAGGTCGACAATGTGATCTGCATACGTGTCTTGATCACCCTGTTCAACACGCAATTTGTCTTCAGCGGCACACTGTGCAGTGAGAGCTGCTTGAAGAGCTGCGCGCTCTTTGCGCAACTCTTCCTGTAGTGCCGCATACTGATCGTCATCAACCGGCATGATGTGCAGCACAAGAGACCGACATGATTTTCCAGGCAGAGTTTCCCCTGCCCCAGTGGGCGTGGAGAGATAAGAGTGGGTCTCCAGTGGTGGCGCTGCTCAGCCAAAGGAAGGGAGGTGCAGACAGACACAAAGAGTGGGAAGACAAAGACAAGCAAGCTCCAAGTGGTGGAGAAAGGTTGATCATCCGGGCTAGCGGTGCCGAGTGAACAAAGGAGACAGTGCTGCGGCAGCTGACGCCGCAATGACTGCTACTGAAGAGGAAGCGGAGACGATGAAGCAGGCGACTCCAATGAGAGTTGCACCGGTGAGAGTTGATATGGCTGCTGCGGCTGTGACAATGAGGCGGACCTGAGGGCCGAAAGATGAGGATGTTGCAATAGTCGACACTTGAGCGGTGGAGTCTCGAATGGACGTGACTGCACTGGAGAGAGACGTGGCTGCCGAGGCTGCTGCGGATGCAATGGAGTCGGCTGTGGCTGCGATCTGCGTGGCGATGTTTACAGTAGCTGCAGCAAGAGGACCTTGATCAACTATTGTGGCAGTGTAAGTGTCAATTGCCCGTCCGGCTACAGTGGTAGCAGGTGCACGTGCCGCACGTGCCGTAGCCGCAAAAGTGGATGTAACAGCCGAGCTAGAGACAAGAGCGGTTTCCAGCACTGAGAATGTGTTAGGGGGTATAGGGACCGGTGGTGCTGACTGTGACGCTGCTGGCGAGGCAGTGCGGTGGGAAGAATCTTCTGTCCGCGGTCCACCTGTCGCTTGCAAAGCTGGTGCCGCCCCAGAGTGGGCGGCACGAAGACGCAGACTTTGCTGACGGGTTCTACATGCAACAGGTGAGCTTATAGGTGAGGCAGGGCGACGTTGCTCACGTGGTGGCCCCGTGGCTGGTGCGTTATGCACAGTTGGAGAATCGTCGGACGCGGATTGGCAGTAGTTTGCGTACTCCGTGGCGTCGGTATGCGCAAGGTGCTCAGCAGGGTCGTAGTCCTCCCCCGGATGGTAGCCAGGGCTGTGGCACCGGCTGCGACGCTCCCACACCCGCAGTTGCTCTGCCTCGTAACGCGCGAGTACCTTGTCTGTGCGTGCTTGCTCACACCAACCCCTTGGTGACAAAGGGATAGGCTCTGACTCCGGTAGTGAAGCCAGGGCGGCACTGCAAGCCACAGATGCGGCTGCCGATGTGGCTCAGAAGAGGATGAGGTGCCGATGAGAACAGCACCCGGTGCGAGAATGCACACGGACTCGGTAGTGACTCTGAGATACAGAGCCGGAGGTGAGGGGCGAGAGGCGAGAAGCAGTGGGAGGCGAGAGGCCTGAACCCACGTGGGCAGAGATAGTCTCGGTGCAGCTGATGCGGGAGAGGAGATGAGGAACACACAGGTCCGAGAGTGGGGTACGGGGCTAGGAGTCAGAGTGAGCACCACACTCAGCCACGAAGGGACACGTTCGAGTAATGCCGTGACGAGACATCACATGGTGTAATGCCACGTGCTGAGGTTGCGAGGAGCAGGTGCTGACGACGAGACGTCGTTGCACTAGCTCGTTGTCTCTGTTCCACGGGTCCAGAATCGGAGAAGCAGAGGGAGGGATCCCTCCTGCTCTGATACCAGTAGGTAGCGGCAGGAGTCCGCCTTAGGCTCTCACACACGCTAGTCTAGGAGGAGAAGCATCCATGGACAGGGGAAAGCGTATGAGGTAAGAGAACCAGTTGAGAGCCAACAAGAGAGCAACAAAACTGTGAGTAACGAGCAAGCGAGGTCTTAGCCGCAGTTGGCTGGGCCACCCACTCAAGTGACTCGAAGTGGGGCCTTGTCGCAACCCCGGGGTCGAACCTGACCGGTCGGCAAAATGCCGCCGCGATTTCTCACACCTCAGAGCGACTGAGTGTGTGGCCCCGTAGGATCAGCAACCCGGGCAAGAACCAAACAGCCTGCACAGCATGCAAGACATAGGTCCAAAAAACCACATCGACCACGAGCGTATGTGGTGCATGCATCAACTCAGGTAATCTCTCAGATTTCAACCATCAAGTGGCTCAAACTTAACCACGGAGAATTGCATGGTCCCACCACAGAATGGGGTGAGCATGGCTGTGAGCACTCTCGCTTTGTACTTGCATAGCCTTGCTTGGACCATGGCTTCAATGTCGTTCAATCTCCTGCAGTGAGTGAGTAAGTGAGTGGGTAGAGACAAGAGGTCACTTGCGTGTGTGTCAAACACTAACACCATCAACCCCGAATGTAATTCGAGGCTGGGTTTGAAGTTAACTCGCATGTAGAAGAGGCAGGGTTTGCGTGCCCTTAAAAAGAAGGGGCGGTCGTAGCTCGAGCTTGCGAGGGAGTGAGAGTCGCGATGGACTGACTCTCGCTTCATTGAGGAGGGTCATATGAACCTCCTCGTCATTCTTGGTAGTGAAATAATTCGCTCACCAAGTTTGGTGAGCGAGATCCATTTCTCGTTTGTTTCTTTTTAAGTGATGGATATGGGTGACATTAATTTTTTCTACTGGATGTGGGAGGGTCAGCCCTTCGATTGCTTGAATATTTTGGCTATTGATTGCTGCAAAACAATGTAATTAGAATGATCCTTTCCTATTGAAGTTTTGTCTCCACCAGGAAATTCAGTTGAACGAAGGCTAGCACGGTGGGCTCTTGAGGCCTAAGCATCTAGGTCGAGGCCAAATTGACCCGGGGACCCTGGTTTACAACGAGACCAGAGGCGAGGACTCACATTGCCGGATCCATCAGCACCGGAGCCCGCATTCAGCCGGCGACCAACGCGAGAGCTCTGCGGTGAGCCTCGCGCTTCGAGAAAGCCGGCTCATGAGCCGGTCTCAGGCTCCTCGCCGTCAAAAGAAGGCCAAGGTCGTTTGCATCCTACGTTGTCTCGGTGCATCGAACGGCTCATGAGATTTCACAAGACAAACCGAGGAAAAACACTGTGTTTACGAATGAAACAAAATCGTCGGTTTCAGCTGCTCACAAATCCGCCGATCAAGAGGCCGTCCAGACTGATCCGATGGCCGCGATGGCGGGAAATAAAAATATGGGAGAAAACAGGAGAGAAGAATCGGACGCTCGCCTTCACCTAGATCGAGGCCATCACGTCCACACTGGTGATGGTGCGCTGATGGGTCCGGCCACTTGTCCGCTCGCGCCAAGAGAGAGCCGTTGCACATTTCTGACCTCTGCGATTGTCAGCGAACCTTTGCGAAGGTAGCAAAAAAGCGCGAGATTCAAATTTGAGCGGCCTTGCAGATGCCTGTCCGCGGTATTCCGGAGGGGGCCCCACCCAAGCCCATCCGACCTCGGGGCTGATGGGCATTGATGGCTTGCCTCTCGATAGCCAGCGCGCCCGGCCTCACCTCGCCCCGCCGGTACCTGGAGGGCCCTCGAGGCCATCTAGGTCCATCAAGGCCTTTTTACCACTGAAAATTTATTTCCCGCCGTTGCGACCATCGGATCAGTCTGGACGCCCTCCAAGTCTTTTGCTCTCTTCCGTCAATGACTTGTGTCGACCCTCGACGCGGCCGGGACGTGATTCTGACAAGTAGGATCTTGTTCGAAGGGCCCTGTCGTTGCTCAGAGAGGCCGATAGGGCTCTGCGGTTGGTGAGATTGGTCGTCGGGGCCCTTTGGTTGGCAGAGGAGCAAACGGGCTTCCTAAGGGAGTCGCTAGGTGAACCCAGGCCCTGAGGTCGAACTGCCCCTAGGTCAATAGCTGTACAGTTTGGCCGCAGGTGGGAATTGGTGAACATGAGTGAAAAAGGGTGAAACCGTTTCGCTCACCCACGCACGTCCGCGACGATCTCTTTTGCCTTGTCTTGCGTCTTCTGACAGAGGACGTCGTGTGTCCAACAGATGAGTGGGCTTATGATGTGGGTTTCATGTCACTCACCCATTCCCACCTGCGGCCTTTATCTCTCGTTCTGCTACTAGCCCTTGGGTCAGGTTCTTCGTTGCGCATATCCCGACCACGTCTTGTATGGCTGGATCTGCCGGCCCGCGGGAGGGCGGCGGCTACGATTTTCCGCGCGAGGCTGTCCGTAAGGCTATTCCAGCCGTAGTACGGTAGATCCTCCTTCTGGAGGCTTGAGCACGAAATGGGTCCTCGCACCGTCCGTCTGATTGTTCGCCAGATTTAGCGGACTATCGACGATGCCCCTCAGCNTAGTCGCCGCGGAGATTGCCGCTGCGGTTAGACAGCGGCACAGATGCACAGGCCGAGGCGCTGCGTGTGAGCACGTGACCGGGGGAAAACGTCGAGCCCGCTCGGAAGAAGATCGACGCCCCACTCGGCATACGCGCTCCGCTCCACACCCACGCCGCGCCCCGCCGTGGCTTGCCGTGGCCGGCACGCCACGAATTCGTGCTGTTGCTGCTGCGGGTGCGGCAGGAGCAGCCGCGGCGACTGCGTCCGCCGTTCCGTCCTGTCGGCAGGACGGCGCCATCGCCCGCTCCTGTCACACTGTTGCCATCGCACCCCCACACTGCTGGTAAAAGAGCTGGTTCTTGCGGCAGAGGCTGCGACAGCTATCGTCTGAAGAGCTCGCCAGCTAGGCGCAGGCGCCATGCAGAGTTGCTTGATCAAAAGAAATTGTTGCTGAACGTTTGCTTCGGAAAATCCTTTTCAAGCGTCACGGCCGTCCCAAAGCCCAGTCAAGCGTCCGGTGCGAACACTGTGGCTAGCGGACGCAGCAGGGTAGCGGACACAGCAGGGTAGCGGACACAGCAGGTTAGCGGACGCAGTAGGGTAGCGGACGCAGTAGGGTAGCGGACGCAGTAGGGTGGCAGACGCGGTAAGGTAGCAGACGCAGTAAGGATATCGTTCCAGGGCGCGGGAGGCTGCACAACTCGTGCAGTACCAAGTACAAAACGGTGCGGAGCGGTTATGTACCAGTGAGCTCGTCGTGTGTGTGTGTGTGTGTGCTTTTTAGCCTCCCATTGTCATTGTCGGGAAGTGACCAGCGTTCGAGCAGCGCCAGTAGCAGCGGCACAGAAGCAGCTGCGGGCACAGAGAGCTAGGACCTGCCAGCAGCAGCTTGCAGCCTGCAAGCGCCTGCTGAGCACAGTTTGGCTCGCGGCAGATTTTGGCTAGGGGCAGATTTTGGCTCGCGGCAGATTTTGGCTCGCGGCAGATTTTTGGCTCGCGGCAGATTTTGGCTCGCGGCAGATTTTGGCTCGCGGCAGACTTTGGCTCGCGGCAGACTTTGGCTCGCGGCAGACTTTGGCTCGCGGCAAGCGCGCAGACTGTTTTGGTTGGTTTGTTTCGTCGGTCGGTCGGTCGGTCGTTCGGTGCGACGCGCTGTCCGTGCGCGTCTGTGGTTGCGCTGCACAAGCATGCATGAGCGAACAAGGAGGGTCATAAGCTGAGACAAGAGATTGTGGGAGGGAGGGTTCCCTCCCGCGTTTGAGGGTCTGAGACTGCAAATATCCTCATCCTCCTTGTCCTCCTTGTCCTCGTCCTCCTCGTCCTCTTCGTCGTCCTCCTCCCCCCCCCCCTTCCTCCTCCTCCTCGTCCTCCTCCTCCACCTCGTCCTCGTCCTCGTCCTCTTCCCCCCCCCTGCCTCCTTCATCTCGGTTCCGCCACGCTGCATCATCAGCAGCAGCATCAAGCACCAC